>JAODUD010000043.1:9683351-9694516 GCA_026784285.1 Stomatorhinus walkeri | reverse complement strand
TGTACATGGTCTGGAGGTGCCCTTGGATAGTTTTGATTTTAAATATATCCATCCAACCATCCATCTGCTAACTGCTGCCCTGTTCAGGGTCAGAAGGTTGTTTTAATAAAGTACAAATAATTCTCTCATTCTATAGAAAGAATAAACAAGGGAGTCTCTTAATGTCATCAAAGGAATGTGATACAGTTGGATTTATCTCTATATTTCAGTGGTGTGACAAAGGGCATTTGAGAACATTATTTAAAAACAAAAAAAAATGATAACAAATGGAATTAAAAGACCTCAAGGGTCAAAGCTGTTTGCAGAGATAATTAGTGAGTCTACTTCACTGGAGTGGTCTGGCATTTAACTAAAGCTGAGGACCCAGAGAGCTCAGTGACTGGGGGTTGTTTGGTCGAGCAGTGCTAATCTGATGAGGGATTTGAATGTGGCACAGCTGTGGAGTCAGGACTGCAAACGGGGTCACATCCTAACTACAGTCGCTCCGCAATCATCCTATGGAAACAGGAAAATTTCGGCAGACGCGGAGGCGCGTCACGTGCCAAGCGCCCGGACGTGATTTTTTTCAGTGGTGTTCCTGAGGTAGGCCGCTTTCGCGCGTGTCTCCATCTCAGAGCGAGTGCTGGCGAGGTCTCGCTCGGAGGTGCGGGGAGGTGAGCGAACGGCGGCCCTGGGATCGCTTCGTAATTAAGTTATTAGCGCTCCCTGATTAGCGCCGGCTTCGGCTAATTTGTTCCAGTTATCACCGTCCCATTGCGGAGCTGCTCGAGACACGTGCGGGAGAATGGGATGGCGGTCGATCCTGACCGGATAGTGACGCAGCCCCGGAAAGCCTTTGCTACGGACACGATCGAAACGCCACAGCCAAACAGTGGCTCCGCCTCCCCCGCTTTACGTCTAAATGCTCCAAGACACTTTCACTTTCACGCAAAGCAATTTTCTATAATGAATCGACTTGTCTGTTTATAGAGACGAAAGAGCTACTGGTTGTATACGGAGTAAGAGCCTTTCTCGAGGGCTAACAGCAGTTGCCTGATCCAGCTGCACAGCTGGGAGGCCTGAAAATCCCCTTCTGGGGTCCAGGGCCCATCAGCGGACACCGTGTCTCATACCGGCGCCTCGCAGGCCGACTTCTGGTTCAGTCTGACCTGTCTAACACCGGTTTAATCAGCCCTGAGCCACCCTGCATCAAAGGAAAAGAAAATAGAGGGAAGTGGGGGCCCAGTAAGGCTAGAAAAGCATGCCGCTTCACATCTGACCGTCTTCCACTGATTAGCGCTAAGGGCTAAAACCAGCCGCGGTCCGATCTGACCTAAAAGTAGCTTATGTCTAACTCAGAGGTACCTCGGAATCCGAACGGAAGGTCAACCCGCAACAATAACGGGGCGTTGTCATGGGCATGTCACTCGTCACAATGGGGTGTCACTGAGCCATTATAGCGACACATAAGAAACAATGAGAGGCAAATCTGAGACCCGCATCGCTTCTCCGAAGGATTAACAGTGTCCGCGCACGAGGGATCGGTCTGACTTTGTGTTGCATTATTTCTCATTGTGTCTGACTTCCAGAAACATGGCTGCATTGTGTTATCTGTACTCCCCTGTCATTGGTCCGCCTGGTTATCACACATACGGCACGGTAAATATTGCGTGCTGGTGCTCAGAATCGTTCCGACCAGGCGGCCTCTCGTCCGATGTCCGGAAACTCTTCAATCCCGCATGCTTCCCCCCATTGCCCCCCTCCCTCGCCCTGCCTCTGGAATCGCATCCGCAGAAACGAGTCTCCATCTAGTGCGTCGCATCGGGATCGAAAAGCCACGTTTGCTTTAAGGCGTTTCCCAGAGAGATGTGGCAGTTCCGCGTGTGTCTATGTGTGCGTGTGTGTCTACGTGCGCGTGTGTGTCTACGTGTGTGGGTCTGCTCACACGGGCCGCCTCTGCGGGCTCTGAAGTGCTGTCGTTCACCGGTCACCAAAGCACGCTATGCCAAAACATAAAAATGTGCACGAGATGTTTACTCCAGTAGCCGGGATGGTCGCCACATCAAACCCAGCAGCGTAGGAGAAGGAATTAGACCTGCCGCATCCTTAAACCGCCTTGCCCATTCCAGCACATTTGTCAAGTGTAACAGCTTTATGCCAGTGCACTTTATTTAACATCCCTAAGAGTTAAAACATGCTCTAATCTGCCCTAACCCCCCTGAATTTGTATCTGTGTGAGAGGAGAGCCCTCTAGTGGATGCACTATGCAACTGTCTTCCTTTGTCCTTACATTGTCTGGTCGTTTGGTGCCTCTGTGCTAATCTCAGGTATCACAGATAAACTCAGCTATAAATAATGCATTAATTCCCTGCATGTATAATTTAAAATGATTTTACATTTGTAATATCAGTCACATAGTCACCAAATCGGCATTAACATTTCACCGCTACGCCTAGTGGATGGCACCCAAAGCTTAGTTCTCTGAAACGAACGGCTCTCCTGTTTTGGAAGCGCATCTCATAGCAACCTTTTCACGGCACCACCGCCTCTGCCGGCAAGCGTCGGCATGTCTGAGGTCACCGGGCGACGCCCTGCCGCCTTGCGGGACTCCGCATCGCAGTGGGAGACGACAGGACGAGTGAGGCTTCACTCTCCGCAAGCCGAGTTGCTGGTGTGGGAGCTGGAGATCAGCGCCCCTGGCTACGTCCTCCGCGGTTTCGCAGTCCAACGCCCCTTTTGATCTAAAAGCAATCTTAGCCTTGATGACACAGATTATTCACCCATGTGTCCCAAAGGTCTAGAGAAACGGTTAGGCAAACTGTATGTCCTTTATTCACTCGCTTAATGTGTGCTATAGGTGAACTATGTGGGATTACTTTCGCTTTAACTCATTTTCACTGATTCAGCCTGAATATTTAACCTGTGGTGTTTTCTGTGTGGCCCCGGGGATGGAAAAGGTGTGATCAGAAAAGCCCCCGTGACTCCTTTATTCCACGGTGCACGCGTTAAGCTGGGGACGTTAATTAGTTCTTAAATTAAGGTCTTGGGGAAGTTCAATCTCTGGAGCTTTGCGAACGTTAAATCCAAATAAAATAGGAGGCAGAGCCTGGAATAAGGTCAGGAGCAGCCTGCCGTCTATTTAAAGGATCAGAATCGCCTTTGATATCAAGGGGTCATTTTCAAAGTTATCATTTTTCTCCTTCTGAGGAACCGTTACTAAGTGCAATGAACCACGTTTAACATACAGTTGGCGTTTTAGCTTATCCTACACAGCAAAGCCAAAGTCATATCACAGAGGACCCTTGAACAAATTGTGAATCAATGAATAAGAGTTTAAAGTTCATAGCTATGCCGTTTTTAGACGCTCCCTACATGACATTTGACCTCTATCTTGTCTGCTGTGTTCTGGATTTGTATGTCCCAATCGGGAAGGATCTGTGACCTTGCCTTGACGGCCAGGTGCGATCCCTCCAGCAGGTTCCGAGGCAAAAATAGCAAGCAGGCGTCCACCTCAAGCCGTTTTTCGCGCATAATATCCATCCCAACGCGCTACCGCAGTCTGAAACCTCGGGGCCACTGAGCTACGGTTGGCCTGCGGTCAGAAAACTGCAGCTTCTAATGGCACGACTTGGCAGAGGAAAGACACGGACTCCCTCCTCGTTGGCTTCGCGTGCTCCGAGCACAAAATGCAAGCCTGGCAGTATCCAACAGAGGCGCTCACCGACCTGTGAGGCCTGGAGCCCAGGATGACTTCGGAAATGACACGTTTTGAGTCATTTTATCTCCATAACAAATTAAAGACATGATTCAGTGCTGCTTTGAGGCACTAGATGGGACTGTTGGCCAAAACTTAGGACAGAATCTGCTCATATAAAATAAGGTCTGACGGGCAGTAACACCTTTTTTTCTCGACATTAAAGAAAAGACGCTTCATTAAAGTAATTCTTGCAGGATGTGTCCAACAGAATACCTCCTATATAACCCATCAGCGTCCTGGTGATAACTCAGGTTGGGTAATAATGTAACAATTATTTTTAAATGTGTGATAATATATTTTACACCCCCATCATTATTTTGACATCATTAAACATGAAAAACGTTAAAATGGGAATTTAAATCATTAAATCTGTGGTAAAACATATTCAGAAAAGTACTTTATATCTTATTGCTTAAATTGTTGCATGTGCGGCTGCATTAATCACTGTGCCCCACAGGTTTTAGTAACATAAACAGTCATTTTTATCCTTTTTGATGCCTTTTGGATTCCCGCTATGAAAATGTATCCAACAGAGGATTCTGGGTAAACATATGAATCGCGGTTGTTTTCTTCTCGCAGTCTGAGGTCAGGTGACTGTTTCTTTGCAGCATCGTAGCTTATACTGCAGAGCTGGGCCAACACTACCTACAGGCAGTTGCCAGGAACCCCGAATTACATGCCTTGAGGAGGAACTGAAATGATCATTTTCTTGTTAGGGGGACTTTTTATGTAAAGTTTTGCAGTGGGTCCCTGAAACGGTAGAGCCATCCTTGCTATATAGGGAAGCATCGTCATATGAGAGACAGTCGTAACTCCATGAGTTAAATGACATAGGGCGTGTCATTCCTCATAGAAACACAAATGCAAAGTTCCTGCTAAATAACGGCAAAGGCATTCAGGCCGGCATCAGATTTTAAAGCAGAATACCCAGAATCCAAAAGCAAGCGCAACATAGATCTGCTGAAGCCTCCTACAATGACATGACAAGAAATATGGAGTGCTCCGATGGCGGTCCACCCTAACTCGTTATAAATCGATACATAGCTTGACTGTGAGGACGTTCCAATTAATTCGGAAGATTTAGAGGCTGTACTGCCTCAGAGGTGGCCGTTGCCTAGCAATAGCCATGCCGGGGAGCATGTCTCCGGTACGATTTGGCCAGGACCAGCAGAGCGTCAGGCTGCTTGCTGTAGACGCTAATGGCGTCACCACATGACCTGAGCACTTACAAATGAGTTATGGTGTCCATCTAGCTGGAGATCCAGGATAAGAGGTGCTGCCCTGGGAGCTTTCAAGGCTGATGGATCTAATCGTGTTACCTCATCTTCTGTCTTCCTATGAGATACTTCTTGGTTTATCCTCTCAGTACCGTTTTAAGATCCCCAACTTATGGAAAACACCTTAAATCTGCCCGACAACGTGGCCCAGGTTCAAACGATGGAGCCACAGAAACCTTCATGTGTGTCTTTCTTTGATTCTGCTAACGTAGGTGGCGTATAAAATAGTAGCACAGTCATCAGGAGCATTGGAATTATAGCCAGAAGGCCATCGGCGGGAGGCCGAGTCATTCACGGCTGAACCTTCGAGGGCAGTAAGTGCTTTAGAAAACTGTCGAGCTGAGTAAGTTTCTTTGGATAAAAGTAGCTCGCTGTCACAAGCCGTAGGAAGGGCACGGGGGACTGGCCTTCCGCTCATGTGCATAATCTAATGTGCATTAAGGAAGAAAGGAAAACGGAGATCTTGTGCATTTTCTGAATGTTTTAGCAGAGTTTGACAAAACTGTCACAGAGCAGCTGCGGATGGGCCCAAACAAAAATTTATATGCAGGTAACCATGGTGAATATAAAAAAATATAAAACTGCTTCATAAATCATGCTGTGCTTCTTACAGTGTGTTATGAATAGGTCCCCTTAACCTTATTAAGAGAGCTGTTGGGTTTGCAGAAGGCTAATATATCTGTGTCCTGACCTACATGACTTTCTCTACACGATTCTCACGAAAATATGCACAAAAATGCCCTATTAATACAAGTATTATTGCTTTTTAGAAACATAAGTAGGTTTGTATTTTGTTTATGTGACAACTAATCCCCAAATTTTAGTAATTTAGGAGGAATATTAATGAAGATTGGGGCCCCCCAGGGGAAAAAAAATAACCTTAGGAAATTAAGGATTAATGTCGAGCCACCCTGCAGGAACACGCTTCGCGTTTATTCATCACCTGATGTTTGGTGCTGGTGTGGTGCTGGTGTCCGTGTCAGCACTGACCAGGAGTCGGTTCTGGTGGGAAGCGGGATCATGTGGTGCCGGGTCGCAGAGATGTAAACGCTGTCAGGAAACGTGACGATTCACCAAGGCCACTTTCCGTTCCGTCTTCCATCTCATCTCAAGTACGTGCTGTTTTCCAGACCCTCGACTGCTCAGTGAAATGATGAACACGTCAAAGCAACATTAAGATAGCGACCTGTTGATGTTTCACACACTGTAGCTGGGCCCGCTTAAGGTTCTTCCCTGCCTGGAGCCTAGCCACAGTACTGTAGGCTCTGACCATGTGCTGATCCAGTCAGGAATTAATGATATCTGAACTTTGACCTGTCTTAGACACTGCAACTTAAAATACATACATCCAGCTTCCATAAGCTGATATCCAGTACAGTGGCACACTGAGCCAGGAGCCCCTCCCAGGAAACACAGGGTACAAGACGGGGGGACACCCTGGATGGGATGTCAGTCCATCACAGGGTACAAGGCAGGGGGACACCCAGAAGAGGTGGCAGTGCCACACACTGTGCCAGCTACTTTAAAGCATGAACTTAAAATCACGTCTTACGCTCAAGAACCAGCATCGTAACTGAGTATCATTAGAATGTAGCATAGCGGTCAAAACAATGGCAAGAGTAATTCCAGGTAACTGGCCATAACGTTGTTTCTGCTGAGTAAGCTATATTTTTACCAGAGTGCTGCTGAATTCTCAAATCTGATTGGTCAGAGGGGTGTTGATTAATTTTACACTATTGCCCACATAGTGCAATCCTGGCAAATCACAACAGCAAATCGATGCACTTTTATAATATTTTAGTCCAACTAGCGTTACTTATAATCTTAGAAAGTTAAGTAGTGTTTCGCCCTGCCCAGCTATGCGTTTAAAAAACGTATAATGCACGGCTTGCGTATATCATGCCTTACATAATCTATGCAGACACGTCCATATTTCAATACCGCTGCTCTCATAAATGGTCAAACTTGATTAGCCTGTTGTCGTAGAGACAGCCTTGGGAGTTACCTATTTAAAAAAAAAAACTTGAATTTCTGAGACGAGCAACAGAAACACCAACACTCCTACCCACCATCATGACCCCCAGTACAATAAATCTCCGTAAAAAAAAGATAGCGTGACTGAACCTCCGAATAAACCATCCGGGTATGAGAGAACAAATCGACACCATAATTAGCACACAATTTGCATGCAAATGAATCTCTATCCACGTTCAATCATGAAATAGATGATAGGACTATTATTAGCTCTCATTTAGCTGCAGGTTTTATGCATTACAACCCGTCTCCACAGGCAAGCAATTATAGGTATCTAAAGAAAATAAAGAAAGCAGAAAAATATATTTATACACATTAAAACACAATGACAAAGGAAAAATCAGTAATGTAACTAAAAACCCTGTCAGGCCTCAATGGTATTGTAAAGTAAAGGGGTTTATTTTGAGTGTGTAAGCTGAAGAAATATATTAACTGCTGTTCATTGAAGTACTTCCTTGCAGAACCAAGCACATTGGCCAAGGTGGAAAATACAAATATGACTCATCTCCTGTTTTTTATATTCTCCGTCTCGTGTTTCCACACATCAGTATACGGAAAAACAGTACCAGTTGAGAAATATTAAGATAACTCTAAACAGACATTTATACTTAAAAAAAATTAAACTATGGTAAAAGCGCAACATTGTTTTTAAGAACTACTGGATTATTGCAGCTTTAAAGATTAATCGTTTTATACGTCTCTGTGTCCTATATTTGTTCAGTTATCACTTTTGGCGAATGAACTAGTAATACAGTTTCACACTATTACCATTTACAAGTTGTTACATAAGGAACTGAAACTCACACACATATATATATATATATATATATACTGTAAGTGTTGGCACAATGGCTCAGTGAGTAGTACTATAGCCTCCCAGGTTCAGGGTTCGAATTCTGTTTTTGTGTGTTCTTCCTGTGTCATACAGAATTGCGGCTGCTAGCCACGTGCACGCAGGTACACCGATTGCTGCGCAGCTTTTGCCCGATGACAGGCCGACGGGCCGTCTGGAGTGTGCCCCTGCCTTGTGGGTTAGGCTCCATGACCCCTGGAGGGTTAAACACCAGGCATTCTCAGACGTTTTGACCAAAGGTCCACATCAGATTAGTCAGAGGCCCAGAACTATTTCCAATAACAAAATAGCATTCTATGAACTTTAATGAATCAACAATAGCTTTCGATATTAGACATAAATATAAAACAGTGGGAATGGTTCAACATTTACTAATCGTTTCGACTCTCAGTCAGTGGGGAGTGGAAGGGTTGCATTATGACGAGTTACGTGTTTGTTGTAGTTTGGTGGTTCTACATTGTACTTTTTACTACAAACCACATAATTTTTTTTACGTTACTCGCACTGACATGGTGCATCATAAGGTGCATTATTGACTGGGTCTGGATTTACTTCTGCTTCTAACCTCCTCCAGACCTCCAATATTTAATCATGAACAAAAGCATTAAATAAACATTTCATATCTAAACAGTAACAATATCCTAAGTACATCATGTTCCAGTGGGCACACGTGTGTAAGAGGCTCAAAGCTTGAGTTAAAGCCAAACACAGAGCTACAGGCTCATATACAAGCAAACGCAACAAGGCGCATGTGACAGGAAGTGAGGCGGGCAGGGACGGCCACCTGACTCATTCTGCCCATGCGGGCACCTTCCCACGCTGTACCTGTGCTCACAAATCATGTGTGGCATAACCCATGATCTAATGAATCTCAGGCAGGGCTGGCGATCTGCCAAACGGGACACTCTAGGCCATGTGGTTAATACCTGTGGCGCCAAAAAGCCAGCCTGACGGAAGTCAAACCACGACATCCGTTCTTCCTAAGGAGAAATTACGGATAAGCAACATTAAAGAGCTGCTGGACGACCCTTCCCGGCCACCAGGCGACTGAGTGCCCGTGATTTGTAGCTGCCCTCTTTCATGGTCAGTCCTGGGGAAACGCTCCCCTGGTGCAGAAAATTCAATAATCGGCACTGGAGAAGGTCGCCGCCTATTTACCTGAAAGGGACTCTAGCCCCAGAGCAGTGATTTGAACAAAGCGGAGAAACTGGGTAATGTGGGGAAGCCACACCGTTAAAGCCTTTTTGTTAGAATGAAGAGTACAGCCCTTAATCGCAAAGTAATTTAAAAATGTTCTGCTTGAATCAGTCCAGGCCACTTAGCACGTCATTCTCAGAGACACAAAATGAATGGTGAACAAGTGAAAATTCTGATTTGTGTATTTTAACCTTTGTTTTTAAAAATCACACCAGATTAAAAGCCAGTGCACACATTTACAACATAGTGAGTGCAGTATTAATTTCATTTTGAAGCATTATGGCCACGTTACTGGTTAAACTGGATGGCGATTTAGAATATTTACTGTCTTGTTTGGGTAATTTTCAAGCCAAAAAAACAGACAATAGATAGAATTGGAATGTGTTTCACTGAATTGATATGCAGCATGGAATTGACAGGTTTGTCAATTCAGGCTTGTCATGAGACTGTCATGTTAGGTGGCCTGCAGAAGCCTGATTTTGGTTCTTTCTTGTTTGGTGCATATTCATCTCAGCAGGGCAGCACATTTGTTGACATTTAGTAGGAGCCATTATCCATAGTGACATACAATTGAGAAAGTAGGGTTAGTAAGATCCTAAGAAATAGTCAGTAAAGGCTTTAGTCAAGGACCCAGTTGAGAATGCTGGCCACGGGATTTGAATCAGTGCCCTACTGACAGGAACAGAGCTCTGAACTGCAACTGCAACAAACATTCTGAGCTCAAACATCTTTTTAAGCAGTGTTTTAACAGAAATGCAAGGATAAAAAGAGACATTTTTTAGTACCTGTTTCCCCGGTTGAGTCGTTGATAAGCATATAGTGATACCAGGGCTCAGTTCCCATCCCCAAATACCAAGCGCATGGAAGTCACCATGAAATTCATGTAGCATCAATACAATTACAATTATTCAATCACAGTCATTGTAAACTTCTATGTGTGCACTCATATTCAGTTGCAGAACATTACATACATCAGGTAATATGTGTGCACGTATACAATACTAAGGAATGAGTCACTTTCTTCTCACCTCGATCCCCAAGAGAGGTTCAAAGTTGACATCTGATACATGGACAGATGGGGCAGAGTGCAGATTGTATAGCATTCTGCACTTTGCTGGGTTTACACACACACAGCAGAATTCTAAAACTCAGATTTCTCTTTAGAAGTGTCGCACTCACAGGACGTACCGGGACATCTCAGCAATGAGTCACTCCATATTTAATGACTTTTGTATATGTTTATTAATCTTTAATTAATTTATTTAATGTATCTACCAATTAAGCGTGAATCTTTTTTGTAATAATTCATCAAAGCATGCCCTTTGTGCAATTAAACACCAACAAAACAAGTTTACGTCAAAATTCAGACACAATGAAAGAAAAACCAAAGGTCACATTGTAGTCACTGGTGGCTTCCATCATTAATTACACTCACTTTTCACTGTACTGAATATTTTTATTATTATTATTATTTTACCATGATGTTCTGTCAGGACCAGGGGTGGATGTTCATCCCAGAAAGTAAAAATCCAGACGAAGGTTTTATTTTAAAGACTTTAAAGAGTCTCAGTCACAAAATACTCAATTGGCTGGTTGAAACAAAACCTTGGTCTGGATTTTTACTTTCTGGACCTGAACTATTTACAGGAATGTGTACAGAAAAATTCAGAGTCTTTGGTGGGTGCATTTTCTAGGTATTGATCTGATACAATTCAACAAAAGTCTGTGCATTTATGCTGTTTTCAGCCATTTAGAAAAAGCTACAAAACTATTCTCATATTTTCATTTCATATCAATCCCATCCAACTTCTTTGTTTGTCAGAATCGGACCAGAAAAATTGCACACTATATTCCATGCTACTTGAAAAGACCAGAGAAAACTAATCCCAGTCCGATAACTTGTAAACATTACAGATTATACAAAGTTCATGTACTGTTTTTTTCCAGATTGTTTTGTTTTCAAAATTCCTGGGGCCTGTACTACGAAGCGTGGTTACTGGCTTATCGGGGTAACTTGTCGGATTTAAGGTAGTCTGGGCAAAATGTAAGTGAACGAATATGAAGTCCA
>JAODUD010000043.1:9648428-9658743 GCA_026784285.1 Stomatorhinus walkeri | reverse complement strand
CTTTACCGTGCCCCTGCCTGTGGTCTAAAATGACTCGGACATTGTCTATCCATTAGACCAAGCAGTACATCAGGATCCCAGGCCGGGCGCCATGCCAGCGTTTACCTCCGCATTGCTACGCTCACATTGTGAGGCTCTCAGGAAGAGCTACAGGTGGATTTCCTCCTCCATTAGCCGTTCAACAGCTCGGTACATACGACCGGTGTCACTCGCCCTCGTAACCACAACGTGGACTCCTTAAAGATGTCCTCTCAAGAGATTCAGACATCAGAAGACAATCACTCATATGTGTGACCCTTTATCAAAACAGTTCCATATTGGCACGTACAACTGAATTTAGTTTAATATGCCGTTGAGGGTATGTCCTGTCCAGTACCCTGTGTTTCCAGTGATCGATTCCAGTCTTACCATAACCCTGCACTGGATAAATGGAAAACTGGATGGATGGATGAATGTAGGGATGTGGCAAATTGCTAAGACAGGAAAGGTTTTCATGGCCAAAGGTTAGGAAAGAGGGAGTCAGTCAATCTGAAGGAGACGTGCTTAAGCATGCGGCTGATAATACACACAGCAAGCTGCAATCTTTGTGGGTGCAACTGCGCTTATAGTAAACGAAGCTCCACCTTCTATTATGAAGTGCACTGATGCAGAAATGCAGGCTGCAGTGGAGATAAACGGTGGTTGTTACCAAACACCGGCATCCATAAACTGAGTATTCATGAGTGGAAATCCAAAAATGAACACAATGAAAGCTGGGACATGCATAGAATTTCCCTACAGACAGTCTGCATTATGTCAGTGACTATCTGTCACAATCAGGCTACCCATGATGTCCACAGTTCAGTGAACAGGAGCAAATAGGGCAAGGTAGCGCGGCATTGTGGGAAATAACATACCTACAATCGTGCATTTCAGCAAGAGCCTAATAAGTGGCTGGCACAGGGCCTGAAGTTTGTTAGTTACCATTCCTCAACCCCGTCGAGGAATTCCTCTCTGCTTGGAGGTGGAAGGTCTATGCTCACAACAGCTTGCCTGATCTCCTTGTGTTCATCTAGGTTTCTGTCCGCTATTTAAAAATATGTGGCTAGATCAGTGTTTCCATGTTTTTGCTCCCTACCAGGCCCTGGGAGGGAGCAAAAACATGGACAGTCTGTGGGTCCCCAAGGATCCAAAATCCCTGCCTCGGTACCTGTGCAGAGGTTCATGGTAGCCCTTTACTGCATAAGGCAGCATTTTGGGGAGCCAAGGATGGGCCACGTTTTTGCTTCCTCCCAGCTCCCTGCCAGACAGTCTACCTAAACCTGGACTGTCAACAGGTCCCTGAGGACTGGATTGGGAAAAATTGGAATAATCAGTTTCTGAAGCCACACATTGCTAGAATCGGCTGCTCGGAAGATCTGACCCAACAGGCTTCAGAGCTGCGAGCTCCTTTAGGGTCCGGCACAGGATGAGCTGTTGCTCGGGGAAGCAGAACCCTCTGATCCAGCTTGTAGAGTCACTGGCGAACTAAAACCCCCTCGAGGCACAAGACAGGGACAGGAAGACACACTGTATGGTGCATATTAGGGTTTGATCTTCTTGCATGTCAAAACCAGGCAACAAGAACACCACCGTGACATCTCAGTGAGGCGATTTTGCTTATTAAGGCAATACTGCACCTTCAACAGCCCTGCTACAGAATTATAACTGTGCCAATGTGGTCTAAAGCATCTCCAGATGTATGGATAGGAAATCATCTACTATTGAAGAGATCCACTCTTGTGCCCCTCCTGAGTGCTGAGAAAATCCCCACCTTGTTTTTTTACTTGCTTATTAATTGATGTGTCTAATTAAAGTACAACACATTGTCCTAGTGCTGCAGTATGTTGGCCTACTGCTGCAGTATACTGGCCCAGTGTCGCATTATACTGACCTAGTGTCACAGTATACTAGCCCAGAGTCACAGTATACTGGCCCAGTCTCACATTATACTGGCCTAGTGTCACAGTATACTGGCCTAGTGTCACGATATACTGGCATAGTGTCACAATATACTGGCCTAGTGTCGCAGTATAATAGCCTAGTGCCACAATTCACTGGCCTAGTGCTGCAGTACACTGGCCCAGTGTCACAGTATACTAGCCTAGTGCTGCAGTACACTGGCCCAGTGTCACAGTATACTAGCCTAGTGCTGCAGAGTCCGTCCACCCAAGAGCATCCCAGTCCAAATGAAAATTGCCCACATTAACCAGGAAGTTCCAATCCATTTATATGGCTGTGACAGACATCTGACCAAGGGAAACTGGACCATTCCAGCAACAACTAACACATGATTATCCCTTTGGAGTCATGGATCATAATCTCTTTTTAGAAACAAGAACAGCTACTGTAATCGTGTGCCATAACTTAGCCTTAGGCTCCAAATATATGTAACATCCCAGCAAGGAAATATGTGAAATATAATCTGAACATGCAATATTAACAAACAATGAGAAAAGGGCTCTATTAATATTGAACAGGAGCTCCTTTTAATAGCTAGTTAAGAACAAGACAATATTGTTTCTTCTTTTTAGAGACTCAGCAGGAAGCACAGGTGTTACTGGAAATATACTTGAGGCTGGTTCCTGGCATCCGACGGACGTCTTTCCCACACTGTTACCAATCTCTTTACAAGGATATTTTACCCCGTTTTCACCATGTTTACAAAAAGGATTTATTTGGCAGGTTCCTGCTAAAAATACATGGTGACAAAGGAGGACCCGGCTTGTGAGCTTCAGCGGCGGCTAATTTCCATATCAGGCAAAGCAGCAGTTCAGGGCCTGAGTAAAACCCATTAAGTGGTTCTGAAAGTGCTGGAGAAAGCCAAAGCTGCTAGCAGTGCTTTTATAAGTCTATTTTACTTTGCAGGCACTAATGTATTGCAAAGGTGGCTGTACATGCACTGTATATTGTTCTGCGCTGGTCCCTTCAGGTCCAATAGTGTATATTAACCCCTAATTACAGTCTCTTTATGTAAGCTGGCATAAAATGTGTTTGGAAATTCTGTCACAATTAAATGCTACATGTCATGTAAGTTGTTCAATAGCATAAACAGTGGAACCATAAAGGTGAAATATTTGATGCAGGGTAGCTTATTGCGAATCGAGTATGTTTTCTGCACAACGCTGCCCCTGCGTTACACGCTGTGTAATTTCTGCAGGTCGTTCGTCTGTAACAATGGCGAAATGGATAAAAGCATTTCATTTTCACTGGAGTAATTTGCAGCCAGTCTAAAACAGTTTGCCTTCAGAACATTTTGTATAGGGATGGCACGATTCACCGACTCACATCATTGCACCAGTATTAAAGTTCACAATGCGATTGTCCCAATTAAAAAAAGTGTGCACTGGATAAAATTTGGAATTAACTGGGGATTCATAGTTTGTAACATGTTTGCTTAGATAATATCCAATTTATTAATATACAATTATTAGTAGAGGTCCTATGCTGTTAATATTTAGAAAAGTGACAATTTTTGACCAATAATTTTACATTTAGACTGATTGCTCTTAAACTTTTTCTGTATCTGTTCCATATAGGATTGCATAGCATCTTATTTTTTCGCATCGCATCGTATCACATTGAATTGTATCATGTTGAATCAGATCGTGTCGATTTACAGCACATCGCATCACATTATCAGATTAGTTGCTTCATATGTATCTGTAATGTATCTAATCACTGCCAGGGCATCAAACTGTGTATCACATGGGCCTCAATGATGGAGACATTCATCCCAGTTTTGTAGGGACTGATTTCTATCTATGATTTTGTGCATGTAAGATCTGCTCCAATTGGGAAAGGGAATACAATCACATGACACAGGGAGGGGCGGGCAGAATGGAGATTCTTCTGGGGTAAGGCTTTAAGTCAGGGGTCTCTAACTCCGGTCCTGGAGAGCTACTATCCAGTCGGATTTCAATCCTACTCGGCTTCTGATGATCCACACCTGTTCTCGGGTAAATACCAGGAGCAGGTGTGGTTCATCAGAAGCCAAGTGTGACAGAAAACCTACTGGATAGTAGCTCTCCAGGACAGGAGTTGGAGACCCCTGGTTTAAGTAATGAAAACATGAGAGAGTGAAATGATATGTGCTTTGGCCTGGAACAGCGGATTAACCAATGGTTTTAATTGGTTTAACCTCAGGACATCAATCAATTAAGCAATTAATTCACAAAAGTAGTGAAGGAAATAATTTGCGAGGGGGGGTGCTAGTGGAGATTAAGCCAAGGGTTATTCTAGGCCTTATGCCCCCGGAGAACATTAGGCCCCTACAGGACCTCCAGGTTCTCGTTCTACACGTCTTACGTTCTACACATGGGCTTTGTCTCCGCCTCGCAGGCGTGCTGGTGGTGGTGTTCGGGATCTGCTGGGCCCCCTTCCACACAGACCGTCTCATGTGGAGCTTCATCGAGGACTGGACAGAGTACCGGCAGAAGATGTTCGAATACGTCCACATCCTCTCCGGTGTATTCTTCTACCTGAGCTCCGTCGTCAACCCCATCCTCTACAACCTGATGTCCTCGCGCTTCCGCGAGATGTTCCGCGAGGTGGCGTGTCGGCGCCCCCGACACCGGTACTCTCCGAGCGTGACCCGTGACACACGGCTGACCCTGCGTAGCACCGTCTGCGAGGGACACCCCGGACCCGGCGTACCCATCTCAGACGGCGAGGACTGCATCAAGTATGTGGACTATCAGCATGACCAAGAGACCACCATGGCATAGGGGGAAGATCTTCCAAATCTCCCAGCCCATTATCCCTGAGCCCAAGCAGGGCCACGGAGATAGTAGCCTTTCATTGTAATGCCAGCATTCAATATATGAACTAATTAATAACACTTAACCTTTCCAGGTGTAGATAATGTACTGATTAGGCCACTTCCCCATCAACGATAATGTTATTTCCTATCTAAGGAATGGCTTTAATTAATAAGCAGAGTGGCAGGACAGAAAGGTTGATGATAAGAAGGAGTCTTTAAACACGGACATGAACATTTTTCATCAAGTGTCGCCGCATGACTTCATGACACATCAGCAAGCATCCGCTACCTCTCGGACTCCCCAAATCGCGACCAAATGCATTTCTGTTCCACTCCGTTGCGTTTAATCCATAAAATGTTCTGCAGCACACCAAGCATCAGTGACGACAACGACGTCTATTAAACAAAGAGAAGGCCATTTATGAATGTGATGTGATTCTGTGTTTTGATGGTGATGATGTGCAGAAGGAATTGACCAAAGGAAATAGGCTTTTCTGAAACATAGAAAACAACTCAGATATTTTTTTCATTTCAGTCTACTTCTTGAGATTAACCTTGATACATCAGAGATGGGAGCACCATGCCATGCATGCCACCCTGGATGGTTATGTCTTCATACGCCAGGGGTGGGATTGGCCAGAGGGAATCAGCCTCACACCCTCATTGGTCCATCCAGGGTTCTAGAACCACAGGTGTCAGAAGAGGTGCCTGGCAAACAGGCGAATCACAGACCCCCTAAAGGCAGAATGAATAAGGGACATGGGAACGATTCACACGGTAACTACATCCTGAATGTCACCGAACGGTATCATATCCTAAACTGCCCAGCAACCCATCCATCACGTCTCCGTGGACATCGCTCGGCGTTAGCAGGAGCAAAATAAGAAATCAGGAAAACTCACAGAGTCCCCTGGCGTTTTGCACAACACTTATGACCCCCGAAGCGTTATACATTTACTAAATGACAAGCAAAAAGCTAGCAATTTGTTTAAAAAGTCTTTTCCATTAACATGAATTATTTGCATCACAGATTTGATATATATATATATATATATATATATATTTTTTATTTTTTAAAAAATTATTCTCAAACAGTGAGTAGTAGCACGTTTGTTTATCACTGGCTGTATAATTATGCTAAGCTCTTCCTGGATTCCCTTCACAATGTCGATAGACATATTTTTCCAAAGCAGTGACAATGCTAGCTTCTGACATGGCTAGCTACAAATTACGCAAAGAAACAGACAGCAGACAGCTTTGCAAATGCACACGAAATGGAAACAGAGGTCAGCCCTGTGAAGCAGGCAGCATGACGGGTGTCAGCGTACATCAACACGCGTGTGTTCGGCACACGGACGTCATGGCCGTTGCTTCTCTTTTCTCGGGAGTTATTTCTCATGTAAATGGCGCCTCCCTAATTTCATCCCACGGCTGCTCTGCTCAGCATGCTGATGAAAGCAGCTCACGGCACGTTTCAGGCATCTCCTGCTTTCATGTGCGACTCGTGCTTTCCAGAGGAGGGAAAACCTCCTCTATTACTCCATTTGGCCCTTGATTAGGTTGTGACGGGAGAGAAGAGAGGGTGTTTCAAGTAAATAAGGCATCCAGCAGAGAGCTTCAGCTCACAGTGACTTGCAGCACTGAGGTCTGTCCACTCAGAAACCAGCCCAGAAAAGCAATGATGTTACTAGATTTGAGAGATGAAATGGGACTTGGAAACATTCAGTAAGTGGGATTAATCAGGCGTTCTCACAAGATCAACTCACAACCCCATTAGTTACTTTAATGGTTTGTTATATCAGACTAGGCTGTGATTGGTATTTTGAGGTGACTCCACCCACCTTGAATTTTGAAACCTCATATCTCTTGCTATTAGTGATAATGCTAGAGGATAGTAGACCATGTCTGGAGATTAGAGGGCAGAATTTCAGCTGCTGTCACGTGACATCCAAAGGTAGAGTCACGTAAATAAACAAATGATGCTTTAAAAAGGAGGTCCATTACCACAATCCAGTGTGTGTAGGAAAACAGAGAGGAAAATCAAAAACAATCATTCCTGTAATATTTTACCATTTTGACATATAACTATGGATCTAAGCTTAATGTATAAAATATATTGTAAAAATTACCTGTTTATTGTGTAAATGAAAAAATGGACATTTCCATTTTCTTTTCATATTTCAGAAATGACATCATCATGCCCTGGACATCCACCAATGTAAAATGTAAAAATGTATTATTCTAGTTAATTACTGTTCTTGTTGTCGCTATTCTTTAACCAGTAAAGTGTTTTATATCTTGTTTTAAATGTTGAAGATTCCTGACTGTTAATGTCAGAATGTGTGTAAGTCTTAAAACATTTGCTAACATGACCATAAATGTTGAAATATCCCACATCTCAACTGGAAAACTTGTTTAACAGATTAAATATATACTTTTTAATAATGTTCCAAAAAAAATTGTCAATGATTGCATTCATTTAGGAGATGCTTCAGAAAGCAGGGCCAGACTGGGCATCAGGGGTCACAGGATGGTGACATCACACTATGTTTCATGGGATGTGAACCAGCAACCTTCAGATCATATGGCGTCCAAACCCACTGAGAAATATATCACCCCTACTAAATTAATCAGCATATGTAGTATGAAAATATTGGGTGTGAATTACCACAGCGCCAATCATGCCTGCCAAAAATATGCCTTCCAAAGACGTATTCGGTTGACACATACACAGAAACATTATAAAAACTGTGGAACACAACGAACATCCCACACTGGACTCACTTTACAATGCCAAAGGGATGAACGCAAGGTCCAGAGATCCAGAGATTGTGGTACAACATCTTTCCTATATGTCTTAATGTGTAATACAATAGTCTTATGATGAATACAATAGCTTTATATTCTCTCAGGTTTTTGGGGAAGAAATGATTATCAGAAAACGGTTGAGAGCTGTCATGTAGCTACTGAACTAGGTTATTAGCTTCTGTGTTTGTTCTGCTGTGGAGGAACTGCTGCTAACTGGAACTACTGAAGAACAAGATGTTCAAACAAGATATAAATTCAGCCGATGCTCCGTAGGGGGTGCTCCAAGCCTAACGAGCTGGCCCGTATAGTGAGCAGACTGCTGGCAGAGGGCAGGGTCCCTACTGGCGCTCCCACCTGGTGGTCCTCCAAGAGGCTGCAGGTACAGTAACGTGGCCAAGCCAAACCATCATCCTGATGTCAGGTCAGTAAGTCAAAACGCTAAAGCACCCTACCAGCACTGATCTGCGCAGAACTGCTGCCATACTAGTGACGTTTTGGCTGGTAAACAAAATCTGCCTTTTTATTTTTTTATGGTTATAGAGTCTGGAGCTGATTAAAATGGACCAGCTGAACTGTAATATGAGACATACAGCAGATTTTCTCCCTCTTTCCACCCCTTTATTCCTAATTGTGTCAATGACTCATTTTTCATACCTCACTTCATCAATTTGTTCTCCTATTAGCCCAAAATCTCATCTCTGCTTTTCTAATCAATTGTTGCCACCAGCCTCTTCTACGAACTGGAAACCTACTCTAGCTCCTAAATGCCCCTTATAAAATATGACAAGCTTCAAAAAGAAGTTATTTTAAGGGTCTTCATTGTGCTTTTTCAGTATTTTGGAAAATGACTGCCGCAGCCTGCCAAGAGCAACATTCGAGAGGTTCAAATTTGAATTTAATGAAATGTCCCATTGTCTCATTATACTTTCAGGATTTGGTTATTGTGTATAGTGCCAGGAAGGTCAAAATGCATGCCCTGTGAATACGACGAAAGCAAACTGCAGGGGGCGCTGAAGGAAGCAGTTACGTTTTGTTATAATCAACTATTGGCCAGTCAGATTGCATTTTGAGTATATTTGCATGGCTAAGCTACAACATTAGACCCATTGACCAAAATCAGTTCAATTCAAGAATTCTGCCAGAAGAAATGCTTCATTACTGTTACTGTTAATTACAGCTGTCAGGATAACAGATAATAGAGCGGGATCTCTGCAGGCCACTCACTATTTCTACAGCGTTGCCTCACTTTTTCACCTTAGGCCAGCAGTTTACCTGTGCGAGTCTCCTATGCGAGTCTCCTATGCGAGTCTCCAATGCGAGTCTCCTGTGAGTGTCTTATCTGCTTTTATTAAGCTGCCTGTCATTCGCCTAACTCACATTTAGCTATTTGGATGCCTGATGCACTTCCTCGGCTGACTATTCCACATGGCTTGTTTTATTAATCAAATGGATTTACTGATATTAACATCATCTCTCTTCCTGTGGTTATTTGCTCACAGGGAATTTCAACAGTGTGGAAAAATCCATCACCTATCATTGCACCCGTCTGGATTTTGTTACAATGTGGTTTTGTGGTCACGACCAAAACTCTCAGAGCCACCTAGAGGTCATGCAAAACGCTTCTTCTCTGCTACTGCCAACCTTCTGGACATAAATACAATAGTGAATAGTTCTTTGGAGGTCGCTTAATCTAAATCACGAACAGATGTTTCCAACCTTGAACGATGCAGCTACGGGTCACTGAAAACAGAGCATTTTTAGAAATGTTTTGATCATTTCTTGGTGCCAGTTAAATACATTAACAATATGCATTGTCTGTCAAACATTACAATTTGTTTAGTAGGAATTTGGTAATCAGATTTGTTGGCACAAATTGAATTTTTTGTCTTCATGTCTCTTTTGGCGTCATTGTGTCCTTGTTTTATTGATCTTTCCTGTTGTTCCTTTTGCTTCGACTTAAGCTTTTGTAGCCAACGTATATAAATCTTGTATCATTGTAGCAGACAGTGCACCATTTTAAACATTACGTAAAAACTCACGAAAAACAGGGCGCCATGTTGACTCATTGGGTAGCATCGTGACCTCATTTCCCCAGGGACGGGAAGTATAAACCCCACCCTCCGCTGTGTATCTCTGCACGGCTTAAAATCTCTCTTTGAATATGTGGTATCTTAGCCAATCCAAAAATATATGAGCGTGTGCCGTCTGATATACTGGGGTCACCTGTGCCCCAGTGTTCTCAGTGCAGGCACTAGGCCTGTTTTCATTATGGATATAGACACGACAACCAAAAGCACAACTTGCTTTAACGCGACCTGAGACCCGGGATAGGTGGATGGAACAAGGATGGATGTTTTAAGAAACTGCTTCTAAGCCCATTCCATTGGGACCCCCAGACAGTTCACATTTTTGCTCCCTCCTGGCTCCTAGCACACCTACCAAATATTACATGTTCTTGATTGTTTGGTTGTGCTGGAGGCTGAGAGGGACCAAATATGTGGACTGTCTGGGAGCCCCCAAGAACTTGGTTGAGAGACATTGCTTTAATACGATCCTTTTTCACACGAAATGAGTCACATTATTGGCTATAGTGAACGGGTTGTCAATCTAGTCAATCTAGTGAACGGGTTGAACCGATTCGTTCGGATTGATTATTATTATTATTATTATTATTATTATTATTATTATTATTAACATGCAGCTACAGATATGTTTCATAACATTCTC
>JAODUD010000043.1:9637499-9648328 GCA_026784285.1 Stomatorhinus walkeri | reverse complement strand
ATTATTATTATTATTATTATTATTATTATTATTATTATTATTAACATGCAGCTACAGATATGTTTCATAACATTCTCTGAAGTGACATAAAAGAAACTTGCCATCACAAACGATTAGCAAAAGAGTTATTTCTGTGCAGAATTAAGTTCTGCTCTCCAAATCCCATTCTCCTGACTATTATTACTTAGCATGGTACTTACTTCTCCTTTAGTCTGGGTTTTACTTGTTTGTTCTTAAAGTACACATCTTACCAATCTTTATCGTACATACTCAGCCCTCCGTCTCCTTAAGCTATTTTAGGCTTCTGTTTTAAAGATAGCAGCATAAGACCGAAGAAATATCTTTTTTCCTGCATCATCTGAAGTTCATTTTGAGTGCAAATGATAAGAAAAACCCATCAGAAAAGAAAACCACAAAAAAACTATTAGATTAAGAAACTTGAACTTCTTTTGGTGTCTAGGTAAATTTGAAGTTCTGTATTTGTCTCTGATCTAATCTAATCAAACCATTGTACTTTCATTTTGAAAGTAACATGTTTCACATTTGAACAAGAAAAAACTATTTATGGTGCTGTTTGGGAAGAGGCTGTTTCTGTTCAAAATCGCTGCTGTATACATTGGCTGGAAGAGTATTTTGAATATTGTTTTATACTCACTGAGACTTATTTTCTTAACTGATATTACTAATTGCAAGTATTATTTATCTTAACAAGCTGTTCTTTATTTCATCACATAATCCACAGTTGGCGTGCAAAGTTCCGTATGCTCTGCACCAGGTGAGTGTTAATATGTGACAACAGGTAACAAAAAGACATGGAGAAGACGATTCTGTGCAGGAGACAGGTGTCTGGGATGTTTTGCAGGTTGGAAAGTTTGTAATTAATGGCTTTTAAACTCAGTTGAAAGGAAATTATGCATCTCTTTCAGTGAGTTACATTTAAAGATACCGTTTTCAGCCTAGGCCATAGTGATATGGTCTACACATCTACTGTAGGCTCTGAATAATTCTATAGGTTTTCAATAATTCGTAAAAATAAATATGTACTATACATATATGTTGCATTCACAGTTGGGGCAAAAAACACAGACAATATATTTGTTATTATAAACACAGGAAGTATTATAAAGATTACTATAAAGACTCCACTTCTCTATACATAAAATATCCATCCATCCATTTTTCATTTCCACTACTCCACTACTACTACACTACTCCTAAGCAGAGTCTCTGCGGTCAATTTAATAAAAAGTATCAATTAGTCATTCAGAAATGTACAAATTACACAACAGCAATTGACTGACGCTCTTCCACTGAAGCGTCCCACCAGCCGGCTGAGGAAAGCCTTATTCCACACAGCTGTCAATCTAGTGAACGGGTTGAACCGATTCGTAAACCTGAACGAACCGATTTTTAAAATTATTTTAAATTGTTTTTAGAACTAATCCTTGGCTATTATAACATCCAAAAGCATCCCCCGCGATTTCGGATTTATTTTTCATGTTCCGTCTGCGCTTGTCTTAATAGCCTTCCGTCTATACATGAGGCCCCTGTTCCCTAACTCGCTGTCTTTCATCAAAGAATAAACTAAGATATTAATTAACTTTGACGTTTACACAACAACGTATGCAAGTTTACTTATGCTCATTGTATGGGTATGTGTGTTGTATTGGTAATATTGCAGTTGTTAACTGTGATGTAGTCCTTGATACTCATGCACATGAATTTGGCTTAAGTAAAGAAAATAAGAACTATATACTGTATACGCATATATTATTCAGCATCGACACCCTTTCTGCTTTTTATATATTGTTTTCTATTATAAATAGTCAAGCTGAACATTTTTGCTGAACACCAGCGCTATCTTTGTCAAACAACGTAACCTTGAGACAGATTTATTATCCGATCCCACGATTCGTTGTGTCATATGGTCAGGCGCAAAAAAATATAGACGAAAAAAAGTGAATCGCAGAATCAGCTTTAGAATCGATTAACTAACACGGATAGTTCAAAAGAATCGAATCAGTTAATTGAGCCGAACTTCCCATCACTAGTGCCTAATTAGGTTGGTAACAAAAAGAATGCCCTCATGATCGAGCCTGTACCTTTTCATCAGTTCATTATTGTCGTACATCTACAGGACGTCCTTTCTTTGACGGAAAGTGCGCGGTCTCCGTCTAGGGGCGCGTAGTGCAGCTGCCATCATTCAACTCCTAACTGGCTTAGGAGTCCTCTCCAGCTCTCTTAAATAATTTAGGAGCTGAGACCAAGCCTTAACACTTAAGAATGTTTATGCATGCCACTTATTCTTAAGTCTGGGAGTAGGAGCAAAATCACGTCGCTCTTAGAATTGTGACGCATTTAAGAGTGAAATTTTACTCCGAGATGTTTTATGCACACCGACCCTGATCAGAAACATGGTTACCACACCCTCATCCAACAGCAGTCATGGGATATTGACTAGGTGCTTAATGATCTTTCTAGATTTCACCAGCACTGCATCTGCTATAACATCCCCTCCTTCAATTCATTGCCATCCACAAACAGCACACCCCTACCAGAAGCATGAAACATCAGGGAAGCAATAATGTCAAGCCACAGTATAATGATCCTAGTAGAAAAAAATACTGGTCCATTTAGCTCTCTAAGTATTTTAGGATGAGAAGAAAAAAGTAATGTTGTTCAATTTTAGCTCAACAGCACCTCATCTGGACATACAATGTCATTGCTACCTTTTATTTATATACTGTATATGAACCTGTGCTCATAAACTTATGTGTGTGGAGAAATTTTTGCAGCTGTTTAAAGTCTCTCTTTGTGTTCAGTGTTCCTCCAGATGTACTGAAAAGTCAGCAAACAACCTCTTATGAAATGTATAAATATATGGACAATTTGAATTAAGTTAGTTTTGTAATTATAATTATGCTGATCAACAAAAAATTTGTCACGAAACGAATAAGGGGTTCTTCTGTGTACTTTTTTACACTGCACTCAGAATTTCCCTATCACTCATAGTTTTCGAGTGACGTCATCCTTCAGTTAAATTGTTAGTAAAAGTCCATATTGAGAATGCATGGGTAAAATAATGTTCACAAGTAGAAGTAAAAACTCCACTTGTGAACATTTTAAGACTTTACAGAAGGGTACAAAGTATCCTGTTTAGCTAGAGTTTTCAGGCTGTTAAACATTTCGACATGCTGAGATAGGGTCCTCTCTCTCGGATTTGGAAAAAGAATATCAAGGCAAGTGGAGTCCCAGCATGCCTGCTGACTTTTGCTGGAATGTTCCTCATGCCGAGTACAGCAGAACGTCATATGCATTTACCTTCTAGAGGAGTCACTTCCATCATGCATATACACTGCAAATATACAAAAGTTTAATTGTGTGTCACTTAAAATCCTTGCATGGTAGGAAAATTCTGATTAGATATGTGAATTTAGCACAAACAATTCTGACTTATTTTGATGCAAATGACAAAAAAAGTTTGTTGAGCACTGTTATTGATGTTCACCACACCAAAACTATTCTGACATCTCACTAAAAGCTTGACACACAACATAAAACTCATGCACGCATGTCTCTCTGAACACTAAAGGCATTTTCATTCTGACCCCAAAAACAAGTGTCTTAACCAAACCCACATCCCTTCTTCCTGGATGGTCTCAGCAGTTGTAAACCTCAGAGGATGACAGCTTAAACAATGCGGCCTGTCTGTTCTCACACAGTGTGTATAATGCAAATTACCCTCCCCAGTCCTTAAAATCATTTTAATAAACCATTGCTTCAAATATTTTTCCCATTCTGTTTTGCCCTCTTGATAGCCACCTGAGGGCACTAATTTGATTTTTGCCCACACTAATCTGTCTCGGTTAGCCTGAAACAACAGGGGCCTTGTCACAAGGTTCAGTACTCCTCATTAATGCAAAATAGATGCTGGAAATTAGTGGAACCAAATGAAAAATGACAAACAGTACAACCTTGTGATTCTGGATCCCTAGCATTAAGGCCCGTGACATTGGTCCCAGTAAAAAAAAGTCAAATCAAATGGGCCTTATTGTCATAGTGTCCACATATTATGCCACATAATATATCATGGCATATTCCTACAGGACCACATACAAAGTGCAATACAAAACCATATGCATACCTGAAGTTCTTCAGTGAAATGAATCAATCTCTCAATGCTTGAGTTAAATCTGGTATGAAATATTTTAGTTAGTTTGGTTTAAAATGCGCCATCACTTTTTAGACCTTTGAATATTCATTTTCTGCAATCAAGATCTAATCTCCGTCAGGTTTTTCCACAAACGGCACATTATGAATGATTTAAATACTGCATATAAACCATCCTCCATATTTCCATACATGTACGCTCTAAAATTTTTCCTGCATTAAAATGAACTTTAAAAGTATAGAATCCCTCCACCACGCAAAACAAGGCTTGACTGCGACATTTCGTTTAGGATGAACAACCTTTTACTTAACTGTTCTAGTTAGTTAAAGAACTCATTTAGATGAGACAAAACTTCCAACCCGCTGACGAGTTCTTGCCACTGCATTATCAGCTAATTTGTTTTCTCTATTAATTACAGCAGGATTACTGCCTGTACGTTTTCATTAGAGCTTTGTTGCTTGAAGCTATGGTGCATGCAGGGTTTCAGACGTGGAACAGCATGGACTAAATTGAAGACAGCTTGATCTTTTCATGTTGGGCTAAGCCTGCGAAATGTGTGATGGTTTTAAGCCACTTAAACACAAAGAATTATTAATGGGCAGAATAAATCATTTCCTGGCCTTGTACTAGATGATGTTTGCAAGATGACTAACAAGGGAAGCTGACTCGCACGGCCCCAGTAGGGCGTCTCATTGCCTTTTGCTGTTTTTTTTTGTTGTTCTCCTCCATGATAACATAGAATAAAAATGCATAAGCAAACTGCAGACAGTCCACATGAAAAGTTACCTTAAAACACAGCAAGACTTTTAGAATTTATTAATCAGCTTAGAACAACATTTATCCTGGAACAGTAGTACTTTGTTTAACAATGTTTAAGATTCAGCCTAAGAAGAAGCTGAAGCATAGCAACTACTGTAATTTAAATACTATTGTAATTTTACTTTTTAAACTACACAGCTATTGTACACTCA
Organism: Stomatorhinus walkeri; assembly: GCA_026784285.1. Classification (NCBI taxonomy): domain Eukaryota; kingdom Metazoa; phylum Chordata; class Actinopteri; order Osteoglossiformes; family Mormyridae; genus Stomatorhinus; species Stomatorhinus walkeri. The sequence continues at coordinate 9,643,186 of JAODUD010000043.1, read as the reverse complement.
AAATACTTTGTTTTGGTGGTTAGTTTTCTTTCTTTGATTTCATTTCACATCTAAATCTAAGTTGACAAATTTATAAACAAAAAAACTGTCAATTTATCTTTCATCCAAGAGATCAGCCTTTTTTGGCTAACTGCTCTGTACAAAAAAAAGATTTATAAATGTTTTTCACTGTATCAGAAAACTAATTTGCTTTTAGATAAAAGTTCAAAGGTATACAGAAAGAATAACAGAATACAGACAGTGTAGCTATAAAAAAGTGAAAAGGCAAGCTGATTTACGAGCGCTGTGGGCAAAAAGCATCAGGCAATTGTGGGGGAAGGCCGCTTTCTACCAGACATGTAATCGTGGGTAATAGTGAAACTGGGTCCCAGAGATACAGGCTTATCCACATGAGCTGTCTGGACATTAACTGTCCATTTCCGAATTACCGATAGAGATCTTTTGATTCTGGCTTCAAAAGGAACCTTCCAAAACATGCCAAATAAACTCTGACTACTGTTCTAGTCACAATCTGAAGGCGCTGAAGTAACCGATTTGCCAATATGCCGCACCAAACTGGCCTTCTGCCATTTTGCGCATAAATACACCGTGACAAGCATTACTTTAAAACAATACAAAAGGAGGACAGGTAGCGAGAGAGGACACTATAGTTGCAGCTCACAGGCCAGGAAGCTTTTTGTGGAATTACGCCTTGGATCGCTGCTTTTGCCACATGAAAAGTCACTTACTCTAATTGGTTATGGAGAGAATTAATCATTCCGCCTGCATGAGGAACAGCTTAATTAAAAGTGGAAAATGTTGCTTCTTGCGATTTGTGTCATGACACGGCAGCCGTGGGGCTAATAGGAAATTTAAAAATAGAAAATAAATGAATACATTTTTTAAAGGTGTCCTTCCTATGATTTGTGGAAAGCTACTTGGGTATGACGGAAATAGGTGTCAAAATAGGTAGTGAAACATTACACATTGTTCCATAATTAATAGTGGGCTAGGGCTAGTTTAGATTGCCATCACAGAAGACACCAGAAAACAGCTCAGATATATTTTTAGGTGTCTTCACTTAAAACAACCAATGTCATGCAAAAACAATCCCGCCCCCACCCCAAAATATAAAAAAGACGTAATGTTTCACTTTAGGACACCACATAATTACCAACATATTTTAAATAATTCATATTAGGTGAATCAATGCAAACAGGGTGGAATGTATTCAGGGGAGGGGTATACGGGGTAAGAGTAAAATATGGGGGCAGATGAGGAAAAAATGAAGACTGTCACCACCTTATTTTCTACCAAGTGCACAAAATAAAACACCGTATTTTCTTAAATTACACAGTAACCTTGGCCACCATACCTTCTTGTTCATAATTATCCAAGAAAGAGTTTGGAATAGGAAAGAAAACATATTCTGCCATTTTCTTCTAAACAAAACAACAAAAATTGCACTGCTATTTCTGTTTTATTTTTCCAAAAACTTGCATACAGCAAATTGTCAGAACTTAAAAAAAAATGAAAATAAAAAACTTTTTCAAAAACTGCAATTTCCATGCTGGCTGCTAAGTGTAACATACTCCTCCTTATCGAAGGCACTCAGCGTTATGATTGGTTACTTTTTTCCTATTTCCCCACAGTCGCAGAAACAGATGCCATAATTCTAAAAACCTTACTTCACATTAATTTTAAGTTTAAAGCGATAACTTAACTGACCGAGTTTAAAATTCGGCAACATGAGAACAACAAAAATATTATTGGGATACAACTATCAAATGGAATATTACATGATACAAAGCAAGGAATCACATGTAACAATACCATTCGTTCAGATCACAAGATAATTAAGACTCTCCAAGATATCCACTGAATGTTTTACTGAAGAAACTTGCATTAAGTACCATGTTCACAGGTAAAACACTCTTAGGATTTGAAAGTGTGATACATGGTGATGTTTAGTCTTTTATTCACTTCCCAGAAAAGCTAAGATTATCATTTCTGCAGTACATCTTCAGAATTATTGTTATTTCAATTATTGAGAAATTAAACAGGGAACAATCTCTTTCTAGGTTGACTCTATATGGGACTCTATATAAAACCCAAAGAAAAAAACTGTTAGCCCAAAATATTTTTTAAATAATGGAAGTTTCACTGGATGTTGACATTTGCAGCTTTTATATATAGTGCAGAATGTTCTAGTCTGATACAAGCAGACAAGGTGCCATATTTGGCGTGAACCCAAAAAGCCCAAAAGAATTCATGGGTCCCGTTCTACTTGTTTCCAACCTGGTCCTCTGGGACCTCAGACAGTCCATGTTTTTGGGCTGTCTGGCAGGGAGCTGGGAGGGAGCAAAAACATGGGCCGGCTGTGCATCCCCAAGGACCGGATTGGGAAACACTGCCCTAGATTATTAAAGCTAATGATGGTGTTCACAGGCCGGGTCAGAAAAACCCAAACTGCATACGAATATAAATTTCTCAACATGGACCACTCAGTCCATACAGAATATGCTTTCTTTGTCCTACAGAGAGCCAGTCTGTCTCCCAAATGTGCAGCTGGTCCCTCCTCAGTAATAGAAGCATCCAAACGCAGCGGCCACACAGAAAAGACTGTCCTGGGCGAGGGAGAAAAAAGAAACACTGATAAATCTAACAGTCAAATACAGGAAACACAAAGTAAGCAGGCAAGGCGTGCACCCACGCATCAGCTTACATTCATGTAGATGTCCTGGGCGTAGCCGTCAGTGTCTGCATCCCAAAAGCAGCGAGCACCTATCCTGCAGTTAAAGTGAGGCATCAACTGGCAGTTTGGTAGCAGGAAGAGGAAGCCGGTGATTTAGTCACTCAATAAGACATTGATAACCTCAGGAGGGGAAATCTATTGTACCCCTGAGAATGACTCTCAATCTAAGGTGTTTCAGTTAACTACTGGGCTTAATTACCAGTAAATAATGTACTTTACGTGCTTATTCAGATTAAACTTTATGCCAAATGTAACTGCAGAGAAGAGTAGCAAATGCTTCAATATTTCATGGTGAAGAACTTGATCAAAGAGATCAGTTTCGGTTCACTCACTTGATTCCCTGGCCTCGCTGCTCCCCTATTGCTACTTGCACCACAAACTTATAGCGGTCGAACCCCATATCTGTAGAGAGATATTACGTAATATTACCAAAGAGATCAAAGCAAACTACTGTCCTCTATATGATGATGTTTACAGACATTCCACATCTGTTTGGTCTGGTAGTTTCATAGGAGATGGTAGCAGATAGTAAACATCTCAGCTCTCCTCCAGGCTTCCGGGCGCAGCACATACACTGACAGCAATGTCCCGGAAATCCATCGCTCCGCTTCTTCAGCGGCGCTAAAACTGCACAGTAAGCAACTGCCCCGCCCCAGGTACGTTTCCTAAACTCAAAACTACTAACATAAGCAACTTAAATAGTTGAAACCATCCCCCTGAACGGTTGCAGCTATGCAAGCTGCCATCGGGAGCTTTTGGGTCGCGCACCATGACACCCCCTCCCAGCAGCAGGCCGTCACACCCACCAGGCATTGGGTATTACCGTAATACCGTCTAAGCCATCCAGTTTGTCCCTTATCCGCCACCCAGAAATCAGTATACATAAGGTGGGTTGTCTCCGATTTACTATCAATAGATTTCAGTATGTACGTCTGTGTCCCACCTTCGAGTCTCTTCCTGATGCAGTCCGCCACAGAGGCGGAGAGCTGCGGCGCGCTGTCTCCGGTGTACCGCTGCTCGGACAGCTCCTCCTTCAGGACCTGCCGCATACACTCCTTCACCAAGCCGACTTTAAACCTGCCACCAGTGAAAACAACTGACCTAAGCTGACTTTAGCTAATGCACGTTCGTTTACCGATTCCATTATACATTACATTAAAATTACAATTGCAGCAGTAGAAACGCCAGAAGATCAGTGCAAAGATTGCACCGCTAATCGCGTTATCAAAATAACTTGATATATGTAAAGACTGGGTTATATAAATATGACGTCTTACTTGTGCTGGTAATTTGGCCTGATGATATAAGTATTTTCTGCCGCACACCTCTCCTCCATTCTGAAGTAAATCAGATATTATCGTGCCCGTTAGTAATATGCACTAACCGCACGCGGAATCGTCCATGGTAAACTAGTACAGTTACCATAACAACAGGTCTTCCGCATCCGGTTGGCACGTGGGATCCATAGACGCAGCTCAGAATCACTTCCGCCTGAGCTGGAGAGAAAGGGATGCATTCGCAGCTAGGTACCGATCTGGAGTCGGTTTTGCGTGTTTTTCGTAATTAAAGTTAGGGCTGCTTTCAGTGCAGCTAGGTTGACGTGTATGCGGAGTTTTCACATTCTCCCCATTCTTCAAGCCTTAATTTGCTGATTAGTTTACACTACATCAAGCAACATTAGAAAATTTATATCTACTAGCACATTTTCTCATATAGGCAATATGCATTGTTTAGGGTGTCAAACAGTGATTAACCATGAGGTTGGCTATTAAGAATAAAATGTCGAAGTGTATAACACAAAATGTGCATGAGATTTTCATTTAAATATGTCTACACACACATTTACATGTATATATGACAGTTTCATTACCTTGTAAATAGTCTGTAGCATTTGCAGGCTGCCCCAACACTTTTGGTGTAGCTAATTTTAGGATTTTAATGGAATAATATAGATTTGCCGTAAGATTTCTTGCGGGAGCGTGAGTGCTGTGAGCATCACGCCAGATGCACGAGAGTTGGCAGCCACGTATACCTCCTTTTAAGGTACAGAAATGGACTCTGTGGAACATCCCCAAGGCGCTAACAACATTAATGCAAACTAAAGTCCCTCAGAGTCCATTTCTGTACCTTAAAAAGTACATTTACCTACAGCTTACGGTACACCTGATACCCTCCAGGTACATATTGGTACTCGTTTTTTTCCTGACAGTGTTGTGATGCAATGAGTATTTTCAAAGTCGACAGATTTGAGGCTGTTTATCTCACATTGGCGCTGACCAAAAACACCACAACAAAAGGACAGCAGCGTAAAGAGTATCCCCCCCACTCATGTGGTTACTGCATAGCCAAAAAAAAAACCATGACCACCTTTGAACATTTATTCCATATCTGGGCAATGAAAGAACTGCAAAAGGTTGACAGTTCGCTGCACCATACTGGGATGTTTTTCACCTGCTGGCAAAAATGGCGCCGAGGGGAATAATTTGCAAGACAAAATGAAGAAGTTTAACTTTGTACTGCGTGCACATAAACACCTTGTTTCAAATACCCGTCCAGCACTGTGCAAGTACAGCACCTGCACAGTATCTGTCGTGAGCGTGTGAATTTACGCCTCGAGCCACTCTCATGATCTTTAACATGTTTCCACCCCAAAATTATGAGTAGACAGAGGAAGCCAAGCTGCTAACGGAATTTGTTTCCACACCTTTGCTGAGCTTCTGCACAGAAACGGCCAGGTGCAACACCGGGCGTTGTGGGCCGTGCAACGTGTGTTTGTGTGGAGTACAAATGCCAATATAGGTGTAACCGACCAGTGATCTAGACTTCCGTTTTCTGTAGTTGCACATTTTTACGAGATACAGATACGGGGTGGGGGGCGGATTTTCACGGCAGGCAGCTGCATTTCAGATGTGCGTTAAAAAATGGAAAAAAAAGCATGCGCGAATGCGAGGGC
>JAODUD010000043.1:9582452-9594905 GCA_026784285.1 Stomatorhinus walkeri | reverse complement strand
CCAGCCAAAGGCAACATGCAGAGGCTGTGGCTCTTTGGCAGGCCAGGCAGCGGCTCCCTTAGGGACGACAACTGAAGGGAAAGATGGGCGGGGTCAGCAGTACAGGCGGTAGCCAATCAGGGAATATAATGGGTGGAGCATGTTTGGGAGGCGGGGCTAACCATTCCCGTGTCCACGAGGGCCAGCAGCCGGGGGTCATTCTGCTCCACAGCCTCCAGACACTGGAACATGGCTGCCACATGGGGTTCGCTCAGTAGGAAGGCCTCATCTGAGACAGGGGGAGTCCAATTTACTCATTTGGACACATTGTCGCCATACCTTCTGCTCATGACTTAAGCACATCTCCCCCGTTCATTTAAATGGTACATTCCTGATCCCTGTCTCACATGGTCACTGGAATGTGTGATGCAGAAACACACAAACAAAGAATTTGTTCCTGACAGGAGACCAAAACAGCCTTAAATCATGTGGCCACCTCGAAAATACCCTATTTTATTTAGTTTTTTTAGAGACACGTGGACGGGGTGTTGCTTCTCACCGTTGTAGAACTTGCGTGTGTTGGCAGTGCATTTCAGCAGCGGCCGCAGCTGGCCGGACAGACAGTGGACCTGTAGGCTGTGCAGCAGCCAGCGCTCTGCCTTGTGCGCCTCCCCCACGCCCATGGCCCCGCTGCCCAGCACCGGCTCCAGCTGGCTGAACTGCGGCGGCGACACGGGTACAAGCGCTCAGGCGGGAGGCTAGAGCCGAGTGACGGCGCCCCCGTGTCACACAAGGGCCTCGAGCGACACGCAGTCACGGAAGCAGAGTTCATTACGTCAAAAGTCGCAGGTGAATTATGACTAAAAGTGCGGCACTACGCAACCAAAACCGCATTCCGAAAGCGAGCCCTGCATTGTCACACCTGTGGTATTAATAACCACTTTACTGAGGAATTCGCAAGTGACCTCCACTGAAGTGAGCCGCCGTCGTTCCCCATGCCCTAATTCCGCGTTCCAGTTCCAGGCATCATCGGATTCCACATGCAAACCAGGAGAGAGAAAAAAGAAAAGAAAAGAAAAGAAAAGAAACTGGCACTGCAAAGTATTTCCTAGCAGCCAGCAGGGTGTCATGGGGATTTAAGCAGTGCTGGGGGAGACACTGCACCTCTTACCTGCTCGACGTGAACAGCCAGGTGGGGGCTGACCTGACGGATGCACCAGACGAACCGCCAGAAATCCTTCTGTTTACTGTAAACCTGCGACAGAAAGACACTCTGCGTTGTCGCTTTCAAGCTGCAGCCACACTTCAGTCACAGTCAGAGCGCAATTCCTGCATCAGCAGCTGCTGCCAGCCTACTACTCTCACCAGGTAACGTATCGCAACAAACGGAAAAAACACCGAAAGACAAGTTAGCGTTTGCCGAAGGAAAAAAATGCAACGTATGAGAACATTCCTGTTACCTAATGTGACAAGATTTTCATTGTCAACACAGTAAAATAAAACAAATGTATTTAAATTCAATCACAACGCATCACACCATATACAACCACTCCGCGCTGATACTTTGTTGACACTTTTGTGGCTGTAACTATCTATACTCGACTGGTTGGTTGAAACAAAACCTTGGTCTGGATTTCTACTTTCTGGACCTGAACTTTCCCCCACTGCCTGTAATAGATTCCTTTTGTGAGCAACATTGATGGTGCATTTTCACATTTTCTGGAGATATCAACTCATACAGCTTATAGTTCAGCCTTGTGGTCTCCATCTCCATGCCCTTCAGCTTTGACTTTGACCCATAAACCTAACAGTGATACATCAGGACTTTCAAGATCTATCTACCTACCATCAGCAGGTGCCGCGTCACTGCCCAACCCCAGCACCGTCCCGGGCCCCTGGTCCGCCTTACCTGCTCCTGCTTGAGGCCATGGCTCAGAATGTTGTTGAAGTCCTTGTGGAGCCGCTGCAGGCCACCGTAACGGGACCACACGTTGGGGTTGTTGGTGGACAGCAAGCCCTCCACCGTGGTCTTCAGGCTGGAGAGCAGCTTCCAGCGCTCTCGCCTGTCCACGACAACAGAAGGACAGCAGCTGTAAAAACTCAGAACTCAACCACACCAACCCATATTTACGTAATTCTTACAAAAGCTTGTCTACATAATAGATGATGTTGCTGAGGTATGCTGGAATTAAATGTATGGTAAATTAAATTCACGGTAAATATGTTCATTATCCAGAGGTACACAGTCTTCCTTAAATGTACATTGACAGACCAGATGCTTGTTCTCTAGCACTTTCCAGCACTCAGACAAAGGTCCTGGTAATCAGTGGTAATCAGAAGGTGCTGAAACAATCAAGTAACATGACAGCGGTGGGGTACAGGGGCAGCGCAGGTACCAACACAAGGGGCTGAAAACATGCTGGCCATTTATAAGAGTACATCTAGAATAATAAAGGAAGGGTTTTTTTCCACTATATAACTTCAAACAGAGAGCTACCTGATCCGTGCAAATATGTGCTGGAATGCAGTCAAAAACAGGCAGAGGTGGATCCGGCACAAATTAAGCACTGTTTGTGATAAATTAATCATACTTTTTTGAAGAAAATTCACTTTCCTTTATGCTCCTCGAGTCAGCATTTGGTAACAGTGCTCAGTTATGTACTTGGACAGGCTGAAGCAGCACCCATTAGCGATCAGGCCTCCAGAAAACAGACAAGTCGTTTTAAGACTAACCTGAAGCCAGTCAAGTTAAAAATGCCTGTGAAAAAGAATCATACGTTGCATGATCAACAAATAAAACTGTGTCTGGCAGCCTGATACCCCGTGGTTTGCGAGCTGCGGAGAACGAACCTTTTCTGCCTAATTGCAGAACATGAAATGCGGTGAGAGGCCAAACAATGTTTTCACTCATAACTTATAGAGGCCCACACACCTACAGGCTGTCAAACCTGAGGCACAGACACCCCCACCGCTCACCCCTCCCCTTCTGCAGAGACAGCTATGTTTGCTGGGGCCCGAAAAGCGGCAGTAATATCAGCCATGGCGTTATGCCGGGGGGGGGGGGAATCACACAATGACAGACTCATAAGGATTAAGGGCACATTTCGAGTTAAAGGGCAGCAGAAACGCGTGCGCACAGAATCGATTTGTTTGTTTGTTATTTATGCTTGTTGAACAAACAGCAATTTAACATTGTGCACATAAAGGTTTACGGCAACCAAGCAGCAACTGTAACAAATTTTAAAATGTGCAATTTCCATATTTATGTGCATTTAGTCTAGAAAACTCTACCTCTGCAAACTTGCATATACAATAAGGTGCTTGTATCTTGTACATATATAGTTTGTGTACATACTCTTCCATTCTATTTATGCCTCGAATCTATGAAATTGTAAATATACTGTGCATCTGCTGCCATGTTCCAAACCAAATCTCATTGTACTTACAATGACAATAAAGCATCTGTCTAAATAAAAATAAATGTATATAAACTAAAACAGAGGGGATTATCCACCTGGAAAAGAAATCAATTTCGTACACAATTTCTTGGCAATACTGCCATGCATTTTCTCGAACACTCTAAGGCAGAGGGGTCCCCAACTCCGGTCCTGGAGAGCTACTATCCAGTAGGTTTTCTGTCCCACTTGGCTTCTGATGATCCTGATCCTGGTATTTACCTGAGACCAGGTGTGGCTCATCAGAAGCCAGGTAGGATAGAAAACCTACTGGATAGTAGCTCTCCCGGACCGGAGTTGGAGACCCCTGCTCTAAGGAGTCATTTTCAAAACCCATAAAAAATCTACACTTATGAATATAAAACTTGCAATTAGAATGAAATTACTACAAACATAATCTAACGTGTGTGTGTGTCGATCCGCAGCAGCAGACGCTGGAGATAGAACTTTAACTCAACCGAGCTACTGCCCTTTATTACACTGCAGACCTTATCTTCATAAAATGCAGTTTAAAAACACACCTTAACCCCGAGCACCACAAGTCAACATCACAATCATAACCTGGCTGATAAACGGACTGTTTTTTTTTCCTTCATAAAGGATACAATCTGAAAATTGTGTAAGACGTACATCTTTTACTGCCGTGCACGGGCCGAATTACGTCTGTTTTTACTGCTATTATAAAAATTTAAGTAAAACACCCTCATCATACAAAACGCCACCGGTCTACCTTCGGATGCAACTTAGCGGCAGCCCACTCACAGCGGTCAGTTTATTAGGTACACCTGCTTGTTAATGCAACCAGCCTGTATTTCCGCTGAAAGTAAATACGTAAAGCACAAAATCAGGGTCTAGGGCAGGGGTGTCTCCACTCCGCGAGGGCCGAAGCCCTGTGTATCTTAGTTCTTTCCCTCTTCTACCACAAATGATTCAGCTCAAGAGCTGTGTGGTAATTAGCACAAGCAGTTGAATCATGTGTGTTAAACGAGGGTGAACCAAAAACTGTGCAGGGCTTGACCCCCCCCCCCCAAGACTGGAGTCTGACACCCATGGTCTAAGGGGTCAGGTAACGCATGGCCATGCATTGAAATGGTTCACATATTTAATCTACGCAACATTAAATGTGTGAATGCTGCTGCTGGACGTGGTGTATGTAGCCTCGCTGAAACACTCACTTTCCATAAATTTCCACGTTGCAGTGATGCACCATGTTAAGCACAGACGTTACAGCTAACAAGAAGACCGCAAGTGTCGAAGCAACACCTCGGTCTAACAGCGGTGTGCAGAAAGTCTCCGATGTGTATATCTACCCTTCAGGGCAGGCAGAAGCCAGTCTGAGCCGGGGCTAGCCAAGTGTACTCATTAAAGCGGCCGCTGAGTGCACACCTGCCTGTTATTGTAGTATAAAAAGAAGCCCGGCAGGCGTGCGGACCTGCACATGGCAAAACGGCGGTCCGGTGCGACCACCACAGTCCGCCTTATCGGGTAACCCGAAGAGCTAGCAGGCTAGCGAGCTAGCCAGTCATGCGCTGAAGCCTAACCCAAAAACCGCTATCAGGGATCGACAGGCAGGGGGTGGGATGCAGGCTTCTTACAACTTCCCAGACTAAAATAACCTCGCCAAGACCCGGCTGCCAGGAAGTAGGCGGCTTACTCGCCGGTAAGTCGATGAACATCGCCGCCCAGCTCGGGTCATTGAACCATTAGCTTCGGGGTGACCGGGGGGGGTGCAGCGCCGGCCGATTAGGCGGCATTATGGAAACTCCTGTCTGGCCGCAGCTGCACGGATCAGAGATGCACCTACCTGTGTTCGCCGGCCTCTACATCTGTAATCTCCATGATTGCATCTGTGTGCCGCGATCGGCACTTGATGGGGTGAGGGGGGATGAATATCACCTCCGACTTCCTTCACCTCCCACTCAGAAACAAATTTTGCTGGCAAAGACGCCTGCCGGTCCACTTTTAAACCAGGCTGGTCGGTCGGCGCCGGGCACTTCGTCACGGCGATGGTGGGGCGCTTTCTGCTGGGCATCGGCGGTCGCGCTACTCCATCGCCTCGCCGACTCTTAGTAGCTGTCAAAGTCTGGAATGCGCCACCGCCTACACTCACGCTGCTCCTCCCTCCAATTTCCTCTTTCTAGCAGATGCGGGAGTCAGGACTACGTTACCCATAATGCACCACAGTCTGCATTCACGCATGCGGGATTCAAGACTACGTTACCCACAATGCACATCGTAGCGGAAGTTCTATTGCTTATCTCACATTTCTCATAAAACCGAGTACAAAAATCATATACGCTAATAGATATTTGTTTTGAAAAGGAAGCTCTTATTGGCAACGATTATTTAAACAATGTTTCTTTGTTCAGTCTGTAATGTAAGTTGCATACCCCGCAAAAGAGGGAAGATAAATGTCATACAGACAATTAATCGTACGAGACATACAGGCGTCAACTTCAAACACCGGAAACTGTTAAGCATGTTTTATTTTACTGTAGTAGACATTCACAGGATGGGCAATATCAAGTCAACAAATGCAAAGAAATGGAAATAAATCATACGAGTTTGAAAGAACTACTTTAATCTCTTTCTGGGAGCAAGGTGGTGGTAGAGTACCCGAGGAGAACGGGATTAATTGACAGTATGTAGTTCATTGTATAACTATATGCAGTGGTACCTCAGAACTTAATCCGTTCAGAACTCCGGATCGAATCTTAAAAAGTTCGAGTTCTGATCGAATTTTCCCCATAAGAAATAATGGAAAACAAATTAATTGGTTCCCATCCCCAAAAAACTACACCGAAATATGTTTTTTTAGCATTTAAAGACAAAATGAACCGGATAAAACAAGAAGTGCATATACTGTACTAGACACATCTAAGCACATTTATCAAAACAGTAATTTGTAAAGTAAGAAAATAAATGTTTCCTGCCCCGATCGTCCGCTCCTTCCGTGTGCCACGCCCCCTCGTTAACCCCGTGTGTAATCCCAGTGTGATCAGTGGCCTGTACTACGAAAGGGGTTTAACCAATTCAGATTTAACCCGGAGGTAATTTGCGAACGCGAAATTGGCAAAATCAGGTTGACTCAATCGTGGCCAATCAGTACTAAGACGCCAGTTAAGAAGTTGATTAAAAAGTGTTAACTGCATTGGAGTTTGTGCGCGTTCACATAAAGTTCGGCAGCACAAGGCACCGTTTGACTCATGGCGCAAACTTCATGTTTCACGGAGGAAGACTGCATGATAATTATGAGGAGTTTAAATCAATGTTGTAAAGAAAGTTCAATACCACTGCAACCAACAAAAGCAGGCAGGCTTGTTGGCAACGTATTGCTGATGAATAAAATGAATACGTACATTTTTATAGTCATAAAACGTGGTCTAAAATATCTCATAAAAACATCATGTCAAGTGGTAGGGCTGTGTATTTATATTTCTACTCATTATGAAAGATTTGTTGTGTCTACCCTCCACTTAATTGCGTGTTTCTATGTTTTACAGCTAATAATAAAAATGTGTCTGTTCATATGACACTTAATAGAAGTTGAGCAACTGTTTAACAAACAATTAAATGATTTACAACAGGACAAAACAGAAGCATATGTGTAGTGAGAAAACGACTAGGAACCTGTCACCGCGGTTAAGTTCAAGCCTCATATTCCATATTCAGTTTTCTGGCTTTAATAACTTTTCGGAAGTAAGGTGGGGCGTTTTTAATGACAGAATTGTGGCGTCTAGTACACGGACATCGATGCACACCGATATTTTTTTTTGCTTCAAAACATTTCGTGATTTGTGTCAAATCATGTTAATAGCTAATATAATAGCTGTAATGACATGGTGGTTTAGTATTTTGGGCTCAAAGCGAATGTTGCACACCCCTTCGTTTCCCAGATTGCTTTACGTACGAATTTTAATTAATTTTTTAGTGTTCGCATGTATCCGTATACTGTGCAATGGGACAATACATGAATGGGTTAATAACTTTAAAACTATACAAGACAGGCACATCTAATGAAGTGTGCTTTGATCAGTGGACAACAGGGACTCAGCAAACAGCAAGACGTCCTTGGGTCGTCCTCTTTTGGCCTGGAAATCGTCCTCATAGGACGAGTTCAGGACATCCTAATGGAACATTAATAAAAAGAAATACTTAAGATACAATTATTTATTTAAAATGCTATTCCTGGAAGATGTCACGACAACTTGATTTTGACGTATTTCTTTATTGTTCATAGTAACACGGTAGTCCTAAGAACGTCCTTAGGACGTCCCCAAAAAAGGGACGTGTTGTGGATGTCCCTTGTTTGCTGAGGAACAATGCACACCCCTTGGGTTTTCAGAATAACGTTCTCTGTAACATTTATTAGTTAATACATTGTATGCATATTGTATGCCATTGCTCCATTTCATACATATTAACAGAGAGAGCCCCACGATTCGCGCGCCAATGTCGGACGGATAATCCAGGTAGCCGACATTGTCTAAGGAGAAATTGTAGTTGGAGGGGCGGTGCTCATATAGGGCTGGCTTACGCAGAAACCTCGTCTTAACCAAGAACAAAAACTACTCGGAGCAGTTTTGAGACTTAGCGTAAATTGCCATGGCAGCATGCCTCAACTAAAGCCTACACACCTTTCGTAGTACGGGTTAATCGCGAAGTTACACCACATGTCATCAAGTTACTCGCGGAGTTACCCCGATAAGCCAGTAAACCCGCTTCGTAGTACAGGCCACAGCTGTTTCTGGTTGTTATCATTAGTCCTCTGTATTTAGTCCGTGTTTCAGTTTGTTTCCCCAGTCCGGTCATTGTATTGCCCGTCTGTGTTTTGCCTGCTTTACCTGTAATTAAACCCCGTATTCCCCGATACACTGACGTTTGCGCCTTTGTCTCCTTTCCGTCCCTGCTGGATACACCAATATTATTATAATTAAATGTATTAATGGTTTATTATTAATACTAAAATAATCAATAAGAAATCTCTATTTAAAGTGTATTTTATTGTAATTAATGTTACTGTCTATCATTGTCTTTTTATAGTCTAAATATATGTATTCAGCTAGTGTAAGCATGCACGATGCTATCACAGCGAATGCGAAGCTGATACTGAAGCAGTGACTCATTTCCCCACGCATACAAGTTATCCTAGGTGGGCGTTAACGGTTCTAGGTAAAAAAAAAAAAAAACATTCGAACTGGTTGGTTTGACTTTTAAGAAATTCGAGTTATAAAGAGTTTGAAAACTGAGGTACCACCGTATGAGTGTATAGGAGGTGAGAAGCCTGATCCAAAGCCCATCATAGACGTTGTAGCGTCTGAAAAGGTCATTTCCAACCGTACAGAAGAGGGCGCCAACACAAGAACTTGGATACCAAGCACTAAGAACCGACAGAAGAAGAGAGCTGGCGCAGAGTGCGCATGCGTTCTCTGATACTAATGGATGGAGGTTCAGTAGTGAATGGAGCAGAAGCGTATATTAGTCTGAGTCGTTCGAGATCGGAAAAAAAAAATCGGGAACTGTCACAAAACAGCATGAGTGGCGTTGGGTTCAACTCTGGAGGGAGCACGGGGCTGAGAGCCGGATTGGGGCTAAGAGAGAGCTCGGAGGGTGTCGACAAAATCGACATGTCTCTGGGTAAGGCCACGCAGTCTGAAGTGGGTAATGGGCAGCGGCAGCGGCAGCGGTGCCCGGCGCTTTCCGGCGCATTATGGATATGAATGGATAAGCAGCTCGTTAGAGGAAGTAAAGCTTACGCGATTATTTGTTTCAGTGGTCCAGGTGATTTATTACAAGGGTTAAGAAGGCCTTACCATGCCGCGTCCTTCACAGTAAATGAGTGTGTTAGCAAGAAATTTACCTTCAAAAAAACACACGTTCATTGGATCGAGCGTTTTGTCATTAACGCGTTTTTAACCCACTTTACCGTATGATGTCACTTTTAAAGCAGCCTGTTGTGCGGGGATTTAATGAATCAAATTGTGCTCCATGTCAGTGTTACTGAATTGCAGTACGTGATTTATGGCACATAAGAAATATCACCGTATCCGTATTGCCTGCTTGCTGTTCAGTTCATATCTAGTAAGTCAAACTCGCTTTGCTGTCATCTGCAGATGATATAATTAAGCTGAACAGGAAAGAGCAGAAGACTATTAGAACAGGAAACCACAAGCTCCGGGCAAATAGCCATTTTCAGCAGGGAAGGAGAGTCGGATCCTGGCCTGGAGGAGCTGCACAGAGAGGTACTGAAACCGTTTCTGGGACGTTTCTGTCCGGTCCACACACAATGACCCATCCATGCCTTTTTTGTAAACTGGGCAAATCACAGCAGTCAGATTTAAGACCTTTAAAGGGAAAACTACATACACAACACAAGATTAAATCTTTTTTTTTTTTTAGCAGGAAGGACAATTCCGGTTGATATATCATCCATGTTAAGTATTATCTATCAATCAAATACTTTCAGTGCAATAGTCATGTTGACCAATGGGCTGTAATTGTCTGGTTCTCAGTTATAAGTGATACCCGTATTTGTCAAAGGGTAAAAGCAAAGGTTGTTCTGAAAGCCGGAATAAATTGACCTTGCTGGGCTGTGCATTTTTAAGGCATATATTTCTTAGCTGTTTAAGAAATGGTTGTATTCTCGTCCTTGTTCATCACTTAAAGGAATGTTATATGCACAGATCATTGATTCCCAGGCTGTTAACGCTCTCCTGGTCTGCAGGAGCAGGTTCAGCACGGCTAGGATCACGAGGGCGAAAAATCGCTGCCGCTGTTGTTGGACGGCGCCGGGGACAAGGGGTCATCACTGGATTAGCGGCTCGGCGAAGTGCCGCACTCCGTAAAGGGATCACTCCGCTTAACCGACCGGCACTAACTCAGGTATGGCGAACGGTAGAATTGTGTACCCTCCCTCTGCTGGCTCATAGGTGACTCCAGGCTTTTCTGCCAAGAGGTGCAAGATGAGAGAGTCCAACCAGTCATTCATTCAGATACACCTGTAAAAAATAGTAAACACATTGACAGTATATTATTATTCTTTGACACGACTAACCTAAGCCACATTAAAGTTACCCACAAATGTAGCTTAACTTAATTTGTTCAGATATTTTCCTCTAGCAAGGCAAGTTTATTTTAATAGGATGATTTAGAGGCAAGGCAATTCAAAGTGCTTTAGAAAGGCAGAATAACATATTTAAATAAGACATTAAAATCACATTTTAAAAGACAAAATAATAATAAGAAAAACGAAAACTAAAAGTCAAACAAAAACAGTAAGGGCTGCATTTGCACCTCTGGTAAAGCATTTATTATTGTCATTGTTATTGTATATTATTACAATATGTTTAATATGTAGCAGTTGTGTAACAATCCATTTGTACTGCTGGCTAGTTTATAGGGCTAATTCAGGTTATGTTGCCACTAGGGCAGAGAAGTGGGTCAGTTGTGTAGCAGGTAGCCCGCCGGCACCAGCGGTGGGGCCCTGGAGTCATGGACGTTCCCGATTCACCCCATGTCATGTGACCTCATCAGTCCATCATCAATGGCACTCTCCATGTGTGAACACCCGTGTGCAGTCTGCTGATTTATATGGATTGGGGCCGTGTGATCCGAGTCGACAGTAAACAATAGATAAGACCTTCCTGTCTCTGTGCTCAGCTCTTACTTTGACCCGGAATCAGAACATCAACATATTTTTCTTGGGGGGGGGGCATTTGCAATGCAGTGGTGATGATTTAACCCTCTCATGCCCTGGTCTTACCATCTGTCTTACCTCACGTCTCTCTTCTCTCTCCTATGCCCCCCCACCCCCCCCCCCAAAAAAATTTTTTTTAATTAATTAATAAATCTCAGAGACCCCGGACCCTTGTTAAGCATCATCCAATGCTAAACAGGCAGACAGACATCCAGAGACGGGCTCCCCGGCAGACGGATGCACAGAGGGCAGCTGCAGCAGGTCTGCGCAGACCCATCCAGCTGCGCAGGTGGTGAGTGAGCATGTGCAGACTGCTTCTAATGTTAGGTTAGAACAGGGAAATCGTTTAATGGGGCACAGGTGCCTGTGAGGGTTTCTGCATCTCGCCGCCGTGGCTCACATGGATGAAACGCCTCACAATGGGTCCTGATAGCTGCCCCCACGCCTCGCTTTTTGCTTAGGACCCCAGCTCCAATCCACCAGACCCAGAAGGATGCCCGGCAAGCCACCTTCCTCTACCGGAGGGGCCTCAAGGTATCGACCCCACGCCTTGCCGGCTGTAGCCTCTCCTATCCGCTGCCCCATGTCTGTCTTGGATATAAACACTCTCTCCCTTCCTTGCCCCCCTGAATTTCTCAATTCTTAGGTCTGCACCCAAGTGCAAAGCCCCCCTGCACCTCCAGCCACACAAAGGACACGCCCGTAAGTACCCCTCCCCTATTTAATTTGTATTCAGGTAAGAAATTAGTATTAGAGAGAAAATAATTTCCATTCATTGTTTAATTATATGATTTAGTAAATTGGTATTTTATCATTTATGTTGGGGGGGGGATAGAAAATTATTTCCTTCTCTCAAAGAATGGAGTGTCAAGCTTTTTTTGGGGGGGGCTTGTATTTTGAGAGTTTTCTCCCTCTATCCACTAGGTGGCGCACTTCGACAACTAACACTGGAATTTTGACGGTGTCCATCGACAACCCAACAGCTAGAACGCAGCCGGAGTGCGTTACACACAGGCGATTAGCCTATCTATGTTAATCGAAGTCCAAATAGGTTTTTTTTTCTATTTCTGCCTCTTAACTAAGCATCCTGCAGGGTGTTGAATATGGAATGTTCTACACTGATCCACAGGCCTCCCCGATCATGGACATTGCACCCCCACATTCCAGCCTCCGGTTCTCAAAAGGAGGAGGAGGGGGAGGTGGAGAGGAAGCCCCCCAAGGGGGTGCCGCTCCAGTTCGACATTAACAGCGTGGGCAAGCAGGTGACTTTTCCTCCAGCTTAAGTGTTTCCAGGCCAGTCACCTCTACACAGTGACCTCTGTG
>JAODUD010000043.1:9567966-9582443 GCA_026784285.1 Stomatorhinus walkeri | reverse complement strand
GGTAGAGGTGAAGAAAATTTATTTTATTGAATTTCAGTAGTATTTTTATTTTAAAAAATGTCTGTCATTTCACAGTATTAGTTTAGTTAATTTTTTCCAAATGTGTTCATTAAGTGCCCTAAGTGCATGCGTTCAGTTTACACTCATTTTATTTTGTTTGAACTGTCGGTCTTTCCTGCTTCTTACATGCTGTGTCCCGGTGTCACCAGACCACGATGACCCTAAACGAGCGTTTCCGCATCCTGAAGGAACGGCGCACAGCTGCCCAGGGCAGCAGGGGCAGCCGCTTCGTCACCGTGGGTTAGCCTGTCCTCCTCTGGCGTGGACGTCCGTGAGAGGGAGAGTGGAGGAGCGTTCGGGGCGGGAGGGGGGCAAGCGGGCAGACGCGGCCCCTTCCCGTCCTGACGCCACCCACACACACCTGACCTGGGCCACAGGGACGAGTCGGAGAGGATGTTGAAGACCAGCATTTTATTCAGTAGTCATTTTCCAGGGGGCCATCGTATGAGGACAAGGCGAGGAACGAGGACAGACTGCACATCCCTTTAAAATTGGCGGATATCTGGAGTTGATGTTCCTCGCAAATGATATATTTTTGTTTCAATTTTTAAAATGTTTATTTTCCTGATGGTATGAGCATTGTTACTGCGTTTCAGTTTTTTAGTTCTTTGGGAACATCCTCTACATTTGTCAGGGTTAGTTTTACTTTTATTTTATTGTATTTTATTTTAGAATGTGGGGCCATTACTTTGATCGCAGTTTCCATTGAGCTTCATTTGGTGCCAGGGAACTGTGTAAGCAGTAAGCACCAGAAAGTGATTTCAGTTACTCAGCATCCTTTACAAAACCATTTTAAAAACAAATAAACTATTTTGTCTGTTTTATAAGAATGTTTCAAATAAATGTGCCACGTTGTACTTGCTGGCTTATTTTTTGACGTCCTTCGACACCCTACTAAAATGTGACATTGAGACCTAATACCTATGCCAATCTGTAAGCGTCACTCTACAAATTCTTGTTTCAGGCAAGGTGCTTTTTTTTTAATCAGTCTATGGCTTGTTTTCTCAGTGCAGCTCAATGCATGGAGATCACATGTTCTCCCTGTGTTGCATGAGTTTTCTCCTGCAGTCCAAAGACATGCACTTAGCTGAACTGGTGCCTCTCATTGTGCAATTGTGCGTGTGCTGGAACGGACTAGACCCCCTCGGGGGCGTTTCCCCTTCCTTGTGTCCTACGCTGCCTGTGATAGTTTCCCCACCTCCAAAGCCTGATACCTGATAAGTGGATGAAAGATGAATGGATAGAAATATTCATGCATATGAAATTAGCCGGTCTTCAAGCTAAATGTAATTAGCCTCTATAATGGTATTTTCCTGTAAGCTTGTCTGAACGAGTTTAGAATTGGGTGCAATGCAGTGCTTCCTTGCTGGTGTTCTGCGAAGCGCGTGTACGTGCCATTCGGCATTGTGGGATGAGGAAGGTCCTCAAGACGAGCACTGTCAGTCGGGCTTGTAAGAACTTGACGCTTTCTGCAACACAAACTGTCACCAGAGGCCTTGGCACTCCTGAGATGTTGCACAATGAGTTACCAAGGGTTTCAGGACAACACAGACACACACACACCCCCCCAACGCCGCATTCTTGGTCTCCTGCCGCATTTACTCGCGTTAGTTGGTTTTGCGATACGGCCGTGAAAATTTCACCGGACGTTTCTGTCTATCGCGGGCGGTTTGTCGGAAGTCGAGAGTCGATGCTCCGCTTCCGAATCGAAGACGGGGCTGGGAAGTCCGCAGTAAGTCGAGGTTCAGTGTAAGCCCAACACGAAAGGCTATGGCTTCCAGAGACCTTAAATGCTGCCTCCAGCAGGACAGAGCAGGTTTGCTGGACCCCATCTGCATGTCCCCCTGTTCCTCTCTGGAAGCACATTATGTGCTGTTCTATGCAAAGATCCCATGCTGGACTCAAAAGGGTGTTTTTCTGTAATATAATGCGAGATGTTATGTCAAGGACAAGCAAAAAAAAAACCATCTATACACAAACACGCTATATATCTCTGTTCTGTAAACTTTTGTCCATCCATTGAAATTTTAAAATGATTCCTCATCTCATCTCTAGTATGACCGTTTATATTTATATGACACTTTTTTTACAAAATATATTTTTGTTTTGTTTTTCTTCCTGGAGCGACGGGTTAAGGGCCTCGCTCAAGGGCCTAAATTCTTTGCCCACCCTGGGATTTGAACCAGCAATGTTCTGCTCACAACATTTTAATCCTCTGAGCCCCATACCACCACCCTATATTTATAGGAAAGCTTGAGATATGACCAGGTTTGAGCTAAAAACCTTGGTGGGACAGAGAGACTGTGCTGCCCACCCTGCTTTTGGGGCTAAATCTTTTGAAAGTACTGCTGGTAAATAGAAGTAATTGAAAAGCATAAAATAAAATGAATCTGCAGCATCGCAAGGCCTAAGTTTGAGACGTCCTGCATTGTGGGGACACTGCATGTCATCTCCTATCTAGGCATGCTTAAACAAAGGCCTCTGGATCACATCTAAGAGAACTTAGACCACGTTAGGTGGGTGACAGGAACAGCAGGTGACTCACTGTTTAATTATCACCTGTCCACCCTCTGGCCCCCACACTCGGGGAGGTGCTTTGTGTAGTTGAAGGCCCCGGGCTTGTCCTTCACTCTGCAGCCTTTTCGTTTTCTCCCCTTCACCCAGAGGCGAGTGACTCACAGAGAATTCTCTCCAGACGGCCTGGGCATGAGGCAACGTCTCCAAGAGCACACTCTGCACGTCACCAGTGGTGTTCGTGGCCGACGAAAATGGTCATTGTTCAAATGACAGGTTGATCACATGTGGGACCAGTCGAGCACGCATTGCATAACCCACTGTTTATTGTCCTTCCTTTGTCAGGTCCCAAAATAAAGGAAAACAGTGTTTCAAAAGCACACTGGCGTCACGGCCCCTGCTATTTGACATTACCTATAGCACAAACACTATATTGCCAAGTACTCCCAATTTTATTTGGAATTCCACTTAATCTACTCCAGGACCTGGCCAACGAAGCGTGGAACATTGTTTACATCTTCCAGAGAACCTGACATTTATTTTCCAGTGTATTGAATGGCTGCAGGGGTGGGGAGAGAGGGAGCGGGCAGGTGTCTCACTGTGCGAGCAGGAACGATAGCGATCAACTTCAAGCAAAATTCCACATAATCAACGTGGAGAAAATGTGCCAATCTGATAAACGTGACCACTTTTCCAATTTCCATTAAATTCAGAATCTGGGGGATCTTGTCATTTTGAGTCTCTGCAAAACATCCAGGGACCTTTATAGCCATGACAAACTCAGGATTTTAACTGACAGTCCACCCCCTCAAATATTGACTCATTTTTTTTCTTTTTTGGGGAGGGAAGGCAGATCGATGATGGTGGTTCAGTAAAGTAGCTGCAAGAACTTGATTTGTGACTGAATAGCCTCAGGTGCGGGGGGGGGGGATCTCTGTAGATTTTCTTGCTCCTCTTCAGCACATTGAATCTCATTTGGTTTCAGCAGCATGAAGACAGATAAAAGGAATAACAGACGGCAAACTGCTTGGAGTAATGCAATGGTGAGTAAATGAGACGCCACAGGATTTGCTCAAGTAAAAATATATTTTTCCAAGGCTCAGTGATAAAGCTCATACAGAACACTTTGCAATTCCTTCAGACAAAAACAGAAACTAAATGACAATATTGCAGTTGTAGACTCTCACCACGGTAACCAGTCACACAAATGGGCATCCGGAAAGCGAGCCCAGTCAGCAACGATGACATCGCCGTTTTCAGAGTCAAGGTGCACGGGGTGGGGCGGCACAGTGAGGAGGAATAAACACAGAAAGGACATACCGGACTTCTCCATACGCAATTTGCTGGGTCCAAATCAGATTTTGAAAATGGGCAGATATAGTTTCACCTTCTCAGATTGAAACGGCGTACACTACATTCAGGAATATGACAGTCATGGTTAAGGATTGAAAATCGTCAACGTAGGGAAACAGTCTGCATAGGAGATTCTAAACACAACCTAAAGCGAAGATGCGTTCAGTTCAGTCTATGCAGTCAGTGAAGACCCCAGGGTCTGCATTTCTTATTTCGAATCTCCATTGTCAGCATCTCACTGTATATTTTGTTTTAATTGTTGCAGACTGACGCAGTAAGAGTGCTGATTAAAAACATGAGGTAAGAAAGTGGTTCAAAGAGTATAAATCATGCAGAACATGCTAAAGAGCAACAAAATATTTTGTTGTGAAGGAGAAAGGAAAAAAAAAAAAAACTAAAAATACATAAAGTGTGCCTTACAAAACAACTGAATTACACAGCTTCGCATCTTTGGTTACAAAGTAGGTTGAACAATTTCACAGCTTTTTTTTTTCCCCACCCAACAAAAAATATATATTTATATTTATGCACAAGACAACTTTTTTCTCCAAAGGTAGGGGGAAGTATGGCAATCACCTTTCTGTTCTTAGACAAAGTAACCAGAAACAGAAGTGAACAGTCTTCTTCATCAAAATAGCCCACCAAAGATTTCAATTAAGATTCCATTTCACAAAAACTGGTGTTTACCTGTACAAACTTGCTATGTTTATAATACTTTACACTCTATACAAAATGTACATTCAAACTGGATCGTAACTAACGTAAATAAACAATCCCAAAGTAAAATTGCCATTAGTGTTATAGCTATGCCAGGATTTTTATTGCCTATATATTTAACTAGTTGACATAATACATCATCCATCTGCTGTGCGAAACTTTTACATTTCGAACTTAAAAAAGGTTTTTACTGATTCCGTGACTTTTATGTTCATTGACGATATGAAAATAGCAGCCCAGTAATAAATAAACACAAACAGTGGAAGTGAACTGATGAACTGATTTCATGTTGAAGCATGGGTAGATATCCCAGCATCCCTCACTTCTGACATGAAAGGGAACAGGCCAAAGCCTCCCCCACCCCCTCCCATCTAGGGCAGGACACCGTTTTCACCTTTCCCCACTGTTTCCATTCTGAAAGCCAGATCTTCACCACCCAGTGAGCGATGCCCCCTCCCCACCCGGTCACACCACGCCACGCCATGCCACTCCTCTGGCTGGCGGCTTCTCGCATCTACCCGGCCACCTGGGTCCAGGCCGCCCAACACCAGGAGGGGCCCAACGGCGCACACACCCCACGCGCCTCGTCACATTTTTTGAAGCTGGGGGTGAACAAGGTAAAAGACTCATTTAACTTTAAGATCTTAAATTCTCAAGAGGGTTTGTATTCTCCCACTCCCTATTCCTACCCCTCCCACTTCTGCCAGCCCTTGCCCCAGTCCAGGGGGGACAGCATAATGCTTCACGCGGAGGATGTGTTGTGCTGAGGGGGCAGGAGCTGGCCGGCCTCCTGAGACGGGGGGGCGGCCTGGACCGCGGGATGCTGCTGTTGCTGTGTGGGGGTCCCACCGCCACCAGTGGCCTGTGAGAGCTGGGACAGCTGGTCGGTATTGGCCAGCGACTTGAGCACGGCGTTCTCCCGCTCCAGCACAGAGTTCCTCTCATACAGCTCCTTGATCTGCTCCTTCAGCACCTCCACCTCCTCACGCACCGCATACATCAGATGGCTTTTCACCAGATCCTGGATGGCAGGTAGAGGATACTTGTCAGCGATCTCAACAAAACAGACCATATTTATACCACCAGTGCGAACAACACAATTACCTCAAAACCAGGCACATTCAAATGAGCTTCCATTCAGATTGAAATGCAACACATTGTTCTACTGTTCTCCAGGAGCCATTAAGAAGAGGTTTTTTTTTAAAGCAGTAGAACGTCTCTGAAAAGTGACACGAGAGAGGCTGTAATCTTTGTCAGTAATTTTACTACTTACCATAGCCTGTTCTATTTTATTGTCGATTGCCACAACACTTGCCCCAGAAGCACTAAAGGGGGAAAAAGAACAGCTTTAGGGATCACAGAAATCACATTCAATTTATCCGCTCACCCACCCGGCAAGCAGCTGGCTCCAAAACCAGACTCCCCATACCAGCGTATCAAGCTTAATGATGGTTATGACAGCTTAGTAACAAGGTGCATTGGCGCCCCCTACGAGACTGAATTAGGTAAATGGAACTGAATCGATATTTTGGACAAAGCAAATTTACAACAGTAAACAACAGTCCCCGTAATATTCAATTAACGATCAGCTGCCGATGAAAGCGCAAAGGCGCGGCCGCTAAATGTCTGTACCTGAAGAGACAATAACGTTAACATGACAGCGGAAAAGCGCTCGGCTTTGCTGACGTACATCCGAAGGCATTACATTCTTTCCAAAAACAAATATGCTGACCTAACCTTCAAAACAAGCATAAAAATCACCTGTATGCACACGATTACAGTCAAACGGAAACGTGTACCTAAGCTTATTATTACAGCAGGAATTTCTGCGACCCGGAACATATCACTACTGTCGGCAAAAGGAAAATTCCCTAAAAGATTAACGTGACTTAAGTATAGTCAAGCACTGATTTTCTTCCAGATCATCGCCTGCGTCTTCCTACTACAGCATGAGGTGTAACTGATGAATGCATACCGAGCTGCAAACATTTAAACAAAATATCCTTAATACGATCGGCAGTCCACGGTGTTCGATGCACGAACCTGTCAAGAGTTTCCAAATCAGCCTAGAAGGTTCGCTTGCTCGTGCTGTGACTCGTACAGGAGCGGCAGCAGAGCCGCGCACCGCACACTTAGGACACGGAGGACGTGATATGCAGGCGAATGCGGAGGGCCGCTGATACGGTGCGTCTACTGCGGGGCGCCCATAATGTTGTCGGCCGTGTCAATACTGGTTTTATACTGCTGTTCCAAATCGCTATTGGTTATATATAATTTAACAGACGAATTTTAAACTGACCGGCACAGCAAACGGCGTTTGAACGACCCTTGAAGGGACATACATTGCATGTGTGTTAACTCCGACAGACTGCTGTATACAGAATAAACGACTGAAAGAAAACCTCTTACCAAGTAAAAACTCGTCCAACATTTGACAGACTAAGTAATCGCGGCAGTCATCTCTGTTCAGAGAAGTTTTGCGAATATAAACAAGCAATCCTGACGTGATTTCCAACAATGACCAGGTTGCAAAGTCAAGGGCTGCCGTGCAACACGACAACGAGTCAACAGTAAGTGCCTGGTTACGTGGAGTTTGCAAACATTCACACTGCGACGGCACATGGCAAACACTCAAGAGCCACCGACGATCGGCACACGTTTCGTTAACTTCAGTGAAAACGCACAGTAAAACGAGTAGGTGACAGTTACCTGCAGCGGACCCGACACGGTAACAGATGTCCGGAGTAGGTGGGGGAGGTCCCGGGAGAAGACCCAGGGGAACAGGGAAGTCGGTAGGACATTTTGCAGCGCATGATTTTAGGATGTCCCAGTTCCAAAGCTTTGAACGCACACTGGAAACTGTACTGAGGAGTATCGTCGCTAGAGAGTAACTCTAGCCGCGTTTCCTAATAAATACTGGCGAGGAGGCCGCCCCTGCGCGCGCGAACTAAGCACCGCCTCCTCCCGCACGCTCCCCGCCCCGGATCGGAGATGATCATTTTCCCGTTCGTAGTCTGTGCATCGCAAATTTTACTTGCCCCAGTTTTTTCCTTTCACAATGAAAGACATCTCTACATGACACCGTTGGCGCTAAGATGTAAAGTGCTGGGTTTGAACTCAGAAGTCAACACGGACAATGCAAGCGGGACATGATCTGTAATTGGTTCCGAATACCACGATCGAATACCACGATCAAATTTCACAACGTGGTTTGAACTTGGGGGGAGAAAAACATCTGCGTTTCACAGTAAATAGCACTATGACAGGTATTTAAAACAGACATGGAACTGGGTGACATTTCTGAAGTCTAAGTGCTAGATTTTTAAAGTTACATAAAAATGTAGCACTTGCTACATCTGAATTCTTTCCCTTAATCACCCCCCCACCCATCCCTGTAAACTAACGCCTGTGCGGCGCCTTCAGCAGTCCAGGTAAATTCAGCCTCCATCGTAAGGAATCCAATTTATTTCCCGGGGAGGATGAGTGACAGCGACTTCCCCTGACTGAAAATGAAAACGAGACATTCCGTTCTCGGGACATTTCACGTACACATCCGGCTCCGAGCAGATCACAATCGACCCGCTGGCTCAGCCTCTGTGGAATGTGTGATGAAACATTAGTGCTGTCTGCATGTCAAATCCCCAAATCCAGCTGCTGATGGGGACTGAAAACAATGGAAAGGTAGGTCTGGGGCAGAGATCTGATCCACTGGGACAACAGACAGGGCAGAGCGGCTGTGGGTTCATGGACCTGCGGGTATGGGGAGGGTGTTATACAAGCACCCTGCAAAGTCGCACTCCTCGTTCAAAGGGGAGGGGCAGTGCGCAGGACCAATCGTAACGCAAGATGCCACCAGCCCTGCCTCAGCCACGCCACCCACCCCCTTCCCGAGCACATGCTGCCGAACACTGGTCAAATGTGTTCTCGATTATGGCCGACAGCACAAGTACACGAGTCCCCCCACAACAGTGCTCCGGAGAGCAGCGGGGCCTTCTTGGGGGGTGGGGGCTTTCAAAACACACAAACACCGAAGCAAAAGGAGCATCTCAAAAGAGGCCACCAACAGGGATGAGGGGAACTTAATCATTGTCAATGGAAGAGACAGCATTTGCCAGGTCTTATTTGCACAGTGGGGGTGGGTCGAGGCCTTTTCATTTCAGCGCCCAAGATGAGAAATACTGCACTGAAAAGAAATTCCAATTTAACAAAAACACTTTAACAAGACAAATTACTGAATCAAATGGCACCCATTACATGCAAAACACTATCACAACCTCCCTTAAAGTAAACTATAGCAGGCCAACAAGAATGATTACAAATTACATGGTTACTGTGTACATGTGACCCAGTAATATTTAACATTTTAAATAAAGGTATAGACTAATTCAGCCATATTCAACAGCAGGGGAGGGCATGGGGCTGTAGTAATTTAAAAAGAAAAAAGGTTGTAGGAGGTGTAAGAAAACTCACGTGCAACATTCATGGATTACTGAACCAAGTGTCTCATGTTAGAAATGCTAATTAAGACGACCGTGGATTTAATTGTGGATTTATGATGCATGTTGAACTGTTTTCTGGAATGGACAACTAATCGTGTCAGGTATGAGGTATCAGACATAAGGCTCTTTAAAGCTTAGTTCTCGTGAAAGTATTCCAAAGACTCAGCAAATAACTCCGGAAATCTGACAGAAATCAGAGTGGCAGAGAACAAACTGTTGGATTCACTTATACGTTGCAAAAACAGAGCGATACTAATTTCACGCTGCAAACCAGACAGTGATATTGCACCCATCTGGGCAGAGATAAGTTATGTACCTGTAGGGCAGGGAAACAAAAGCCTGTTTATTAGAAATAAAATCAGCATCTTCATAAATCCTGATGAAAATGAGGAGCATTAAGCTTATAACAGATGGCGCTGTGAGTGTTGGGCAAATGGACAGTTTTAAACATGAACACCCCCCATCCTTCAGAGGACGTGCAGATGTCCACATTTCTCACTCAGATGCTGTACCAGAGAACCCCCCCCCCCTTCAGACCCAAGAGGGCCCTATTTACCCTGATGGCCTTTAATTAGAAAAGTTGGGTTTTCCGCCATCTACGGGGCAGACTAGTGTGGACACAAGCTCACTTCAGGGGAGAAAATAGAAAGGATGAGGGAGCGGGGGTGTAAATCACAGGTTCAGAATGGAGTTGGTGAAGGAGGTGTTCGGTTGGCGTGGGTATTTGAGGAAAGGCATAGTGAAGCGCAACCCACCATATCTAAGAGCAGCTCATCATGGATGCCTGTCCACGGTTATTAAGGGATTTTCTCAGGTCATCACAGATGGGCCCCCAGTTTGGCATCAGAGGGGGGGGATTGCCCAAGGACACTGCAGTTCAGAAATGCGGCGGGATGTACTCAGGGGCCAGAGCCAGGTGTTGCACGTCACCTGAGCCTCAAACTGCATTACCCAAGTCAAACTGACCAATGGGTTGTCCAAGCACTCGCATGTTTATTCATCACACCGGTGTTTTTATTCTGTATTTAAAACCAACAAGCAAAGGAGGTGGGATCGGAAAGTTCACATCTTGAGAAGGTTACACTGAAGAGTCTATGTTCTGTACCTCTAGAAGAACAAGAAGGGGTTGTTTTTTAAAAAGAAAAAAAAGGAAGACCTATCCTGAGGCTCCAGGCTGCCTGGCGTGTGCTTGGGGGTTCATGTAGGGGTGCTGAGAAGGGCAGCCCCGACAATCTGGATCATTTCAGTCAAAGACCTGCAGGCAGAAGCCCAGCGCCTTCGTTTACCATGCTGTGTCCCAAAAAGGGACAGATCTGTGTGCCCACTGATTAATGCACCACGTCGTTACATGACTGAGCAAGCATTCAGCCTGTAAACACGAGGTCAGGCAGCCTGGCTCTCAAATCATGACCCCCACCCCACACCCTGAGGAAGATATGCCGGGGGGGGGGCATATGCTAGAAGGTGGTACTGGCTAGGCAGGGGCACACATAGCAGAGACATCATTCTGCACTCTGAAGGTCCAACAGACTGAGCTTTTGACTGTGAGGAAATGGAAGTTAGAGGCATGAAACAGCCCAAGGGGTCCTATATCTGCAGCAGGTGAAAGTGAGTGGGGTTAGCACCAAAACCAAGACCGCCAAGACCATTTGGGGGGAGGGGTGGGGGGGGAGGGACGGCATGCCACAAGATATTCCAAACACAGCTCAGTTTGATGTTCTGCAGAGCCCCTCAAAGGCTCTGACAGCGCCGGCATCTTCCCCAACCACGTACATTATACAGCACTAAGGGGCTTTAAAACGTGTCAGAGGACAAAGTGGCACTAATTCCTTTGGGAAAGCAGGAAGGGAAGGAAAAAAAACACAGAAAAAATTAGAATCTCACGGCTCAATGTGTAGTGCCCCCTGGTGGAAGACTTCACAGAAAAATAAGTATACCTCCATACATTTTCAGTACCCACAAGTGCTATGCAGGGTTGCGGGGTCTGGAGCCTATCCCAAAAGCGACAGGAGCAAAGAAGGGAATAACCCAGGACAGGACGCCAACCTATTACAGAGAAAAATAAATAGGAACCACAAGGAAGCAGTGCGACACACATGAATGTGCCTGAGGTTTAAACCTGGCGCTATTCTTACACACGTTTACAAAGGATACTAAGCAGTTCATGTCTCTTCCTGCCCCACTGGAACTATTGAGCGTGGTGCCGCTGACAGACAAATTTTACCCACACAACAGGTCCATTTTCCGTTCATGAAATGAAATAAGAGTGGCCCCTCATTCAGGCACAGCCAGAACCCCTGGGAATGCCCACAGACCTGTTTAGGTTACTCGTCGCAAAAGTCGATCTGGGGCCACGGGCCTGAGCGCCCCTGTGTTCCATCCACCATGTGAGGCTATGACAGTGGCTGGGTGGTCAGGCCTTGAGTGATAGCAGCCATTATGGTGAACAGAATGAATGTCTACCCCCTTTTCTCCCTACTTTGGCCTTTCACCCATAAAACTCAAAATCTGTTTCCAATTCTCCATCTGATTGTCGATGCTCGTGCCCACTATTGAATCTCACGTTGTCTGCATCTCGCCTGACTCGGTACGCTTTCCACAGGGAGTGGACCCGAACTCCAGGTGAGGCAAAAGTATTTCATGTTCAGACTTTGCAAGCTTTTCATTGTTTTTTTTTAGTGGAGTTCAAGAGAACATCCACTAAACAAGTAATAGAATGTTGTGTAATAACAGAGGTTATTTAAAGTACAGCAAACAGTGTCAGTGGACAACTTTAAAACACAAAATCAGCTCATTCATTTTGAGTTCACCGTTTTCAGAACCATACATACATGCATAGTATTACACATTTTAAACACCGTAAACCATTTTGCCATATACTGCCTCATTTCTGCTCTATCGGATCCCCTTCCTGACCCGAGCTGCATATCAACAATGACTTCTATTCAGTACACAGTAAATAATTTTCCCAGGACGATTACATCAAGGGACAACCCTGGGCTCTAATATCATTAAACTATCAAGAATTAAGTAATCTCCCTAAGTTTACAATTACACTGAGCCTTAAAAACATTGAGCCCAGATGTCCCAGGGGCATGTTAGATCACTAGTAACAGCAAGAACCCTTTATAAAACCAATTATTCCATGGAGGAAAAAACATCAAATTTCCTTTCAAAATGCTTTCTTTTTTGCACCTCTGTATAGGGGGCAAGACAAGTTCTTATGAAAAATGGATACTTTATCCTCATTTCTGAATCACTGCTGAACAAAAACACCCCGAGGAGGGCAGCACTCAGAAGGAGAATCAGTGACGAATGCATTCAGCCTCCGCTATTGTGTGGTGCTGACTCGAGGCTGTTTACAGCCAAGGATGTCAACTACACCACCTCCGACAAGTCAAATCCTGCTGAGCCAAGAACTTCAAAACTAAATCACTTAAAGAAGTCACTTCTGGGGGCCCGCAAAGTTCACAATGCACGTAAAAAGGCCTCACTTAAAGCCCTCGTTAGGCTGAGCCCATGGGGATGCGTGCTGGATATAAGCTGGACCAAGATCAAACAGGAGCCGTCAAAGCGAAGGTTCTTCGCTCAGCTTGTGCAACACTTATCAAACCAGAGAACAGCAGAGAAATTAAGTAAGTGTAGCTCAACGAAATGTACTGGAATGACACATACGGTAAATGGCAAGGACCCCAAAGCCCCAACTATGACAAGGCTGTGAGGGAAAGGATTAGTATTTCACTGATCTACTGCAGTGTCTCCATCTCAACCGACCATACAACAAAAACAGCAGAAGGATCTACCAGCATCTTTAACAGCACTCATGTCAAAAATGCAAATACTTTTCCACGGAATAGGTCCATCCATTTCATAATCATCCTTGTAGGTGGCAAAAGGAAGCTGCCAGATTGTCAAAGGTGACGAATGGAAACATTAATACATCCAGGCTGTTTACCAGGAAGTGACAAGCCGTCACACGACCATACAGATCTGTTGGCTTATTAATCACAGTACCGATGAATGCACAGGTGACCCTGGCAAAACTCCAGCTCTCCCAGATGGACACATTTCTACCTGTGCCAGAACCTCACAGGCTCAGCTCTTAATTGTTGGTCAGGTCAGGAAGCTCACAGTGACCAGTTAATATATACAGCCACATATTTACTGTATTAAGGTACTACAGCTTTGCAACTCTTTGCAAGACTTGAGCCCACACCCCCAAACACTGCCACAGCGGCCGGTAAGGGGAAGGGGTGTTCTTAATAGTATATGATCTGTGCCCCCCACCAGACCACTTTCAAGTCACCTAAAGTCCCTGTTGTCAGTTTACAGTTCAGTGTATTTCAAAAACGCTTCTTGTACTCAGAGGTGTTTTCACCATTTTAGGCATTTAGGGCAGAGACCAAATGACCCTCTACAGAAACAGCAATGACGTGAGATTTCGGTCACCAGTCAGAGTGATGAAGGGGGAAGAGCATGACAAAGCGAAGCATTCTGACAGAAGTTCACCAGAAGCCAGCCGCATCTCACACACCTGTCAAGCCGGTGCCATGCGGAAGATAGCAGTGGCACCCGCAGGAAACCACCCATGATTCAAGCCTTAGCAGGAGGGAGCTGCAACTCAGCATGATTCAGACTGTAGCCACAAGCACAGGACGTACGTGAGCAGCCGCAAAATCGAGAGCAGCCCCAAAGGGCAGGCAGAGGGCGCTGCTCGGGTTATCCACAGCAATACCGCAGTGCAAATTTAATCTCTCTTACACCTAAAATGAAATTACTATTCAGTTCATTAAGTCAGAGTTTCAGCTTTTTGGATATGGCAAGGCACCAAGCCTTTATGCCACCCTACCAAGGCCTTTAACAAGCAGCACTTTGTTTACTGTGCTAGCATGTAACCCAGATATGCGGGTGAATGCTGAACCCAGGTTTCATCGCCGCCTGAAATCCATGCACTGATCCAGCTGTCAGCAGTTTTGAAGTGCAGAAGACAGAGACAGCAGATTTTTCAGAGGGAAGTCCTGTCAGAGTTACACATTTATTAACAGATCTCGCTCTACTATGCCTTGCAATCCTCTCATCGTCCACGCTCTGGCACATGCTTACATTCACTGCCTACTTAGAGACCACGCTACAGTTTGTCAGCTTGACAATTCTGCACAGTTTCATTTCCTGTTAATTCATCCTGTTCTTCATTTATAAATGCAAGGAGCTACATATAGTTCCCTTTCTTTCTTTTAAACGTGCGCCAATGCTGGTTGTTAATATGTTTTTTGAACAAGGAAGCATTAGCGAATAAAGCTGGCAGCACAGATTGGGGGGGGGGGGGGGGGGGGG
>JAODUD010000043.1:9510864-9537156 GCA_026784285.1 Stomatorhinus walkeri | reverse complement strand
TCGTGCCCGTTGCTTCCGGGTAGGCTCCGGACCCCCCGCGACCCAGTAGGATAAGCGGGTATAGAAGATGGATGGATAATACACAAGTTCAGTAGAGAGGTACCAGAGAGGAGAACCTTCTAGAATCTAAGTCTGTTTCTTTGACTACCATGTTACTTGCTGATTAACCAGGTGATATTGAATTCCTGGTTTGGATATTTCCTTCTGGAACACATCCTACATGTACCAGCTTATTTCCCTTATCTTCAGGTTTATTAAGGCCAAAGTAACATAGTAACTACACAAGCAAAATTAATGATAGTGATTTGCCACTGGGAGGTATTCTATGTACAATGATGTTCTAACTTGTAAGTCAAGCAGTGGTCAAAAGGAATGAGAAACAATGTTTGTTTTCTTTTTCTGAGGCCCATGTTGGATATTTCCAGTCTTTGTCTGAATTTAGATGTCACCCAGTGCATTGTAAATAATGTAATACTATTTCCGTAACGAAGTGCCTCTCGAAAGGACAGTCAGGCAGCCACACCAAGAATGCCCATATTCAGGCCTCTATGTTGGCTAAAGAACTGCAAAGCACGGCTCAGAGAAAGAGACGGAGAAGCCGGGCGACTCGATGAGCTGATTCTCAAGCGTCAAACTTTTGACCGCTGGCTGACACGTAAGATGCTTCTTTGCAGGACAACAGCTGTGCATGTGGGTAGAATGAGTGCCTGTTTCTTTTTTCTGATAGCATTTCTTCACTGCCGTAGGCCGGCATCCTGCCCAGGACGTACTCTGCCCTACGTTCCGTCCTTTTTGGCACAGGTCCTGGGTCAGCCGGGCCCCAAATGGATGAACATTTGCTGAATGTGGACAACTGGATGCCATGATAACAGCTTCAGTACCCATCCCTAAAAGATTTCTTGCTGTTACTCAGTAAGCAAACTTCATTTAATTGGTGAACATGGAGTGACTGATTAAACGCTGCAATTACCACTTAATGATTATTTTATTCATCCATATTTATCCATCCAGGGCTGACTATACATAATAGGCACCTGCCCAGGGCCCCCAAATCACCTGCATTGTGGAAGCATTGAAATGATCAGCAGTTTTCTTAGAAGGCTTTGCTGAGGGCACCTGAAATGGAAGAGCCAGCCTGTAGCCATCCATCCATTCACCCATCCATCCATCCACCCACCCACCCATCCATTCATCCATCCACCCCCCTACCCATCCATCCATCCATCCATCTTCCAGCTGCTTGGCCTTGAAAGATTTGTTGGAAGCCTGGAGGGTCCTGGCTCAGGGAGGGGGACACCCTGCCTGGGATGCCAATCCAGTTTTGGACTGAAGTCATTTCTGTTATACTTAAAGTCAGAGGTGTATAGTTCAGGTTCATAAAGTACAAATCCAGACCAAGATTTTATTTTAAACCAACCAGCTGAACATAAAGAGTCACAGTCACAGAGTGGCCAACTGGTAGGTTCGAACAAAACCTTGGCCTGGATTTGTACTTTCTGAAACTGAATGTTCCATCTCTGCTTAAAACAACAAGCAACGTGGGTGGTCCAGAAGTGCGCCCTGTGGATTTTTGGGATCCTGCATACCAGCGTTCGGCAGTGAGGTTCTCAGTTAAGGTCCGTGATGAGCTAGCACCTCTCTGCCCCACGATGGACTGTCAGGACCATTTGGGAATCCCTCCCATGTAAACACAGTGGTGTTTGGGCCAGCGATAAACAAAGGGATGCTGGCTACCCGTGGGATGAGCGCCAATGAGTCGTGAAGCAGCTCTCAGTGCTGATGTCAGAGTTCACTGGCCAGTCCTGTCCTCGCAGCTCCAAAAGCCACCGTCACAGCTGATTTGCAATGGGCCTCAGTTTCTCCTTGTCACCGTGACATTCAGACCGCAGTAAGACACTCCGTGAATGGCTTAGCCGCACAACGTCATTCCTGGTAGTTTATAATTCTGTTATTTGCGTTCATGCAAAACAGGTAGGGATAGAATGGCACTCTTGAAGTTTGGCAGACTATCACAGGTGATGATGTTTCTGCACACAGAATAACGTCCTGCTTCTAGCTATTATTTGAGGAATTTGGAGAAAGGAAATACTCACACAGGCAGGCAGCACATTGACAAAGAACCACAAATGCCCCTTAAAGGTGAAATATGAGAGGAATCCAATCTAGTCCAAGCCCTTGCCTTACAAGTAATCTTACATACCCAAAGCAAATCTGGCAACCCAGCCTGATATCACCTACCTTATACCCATTCCGAACAGGAAATATCATGGAGGCAAATGTGTCCATCCACGCATTCTTGTCACCAAGCATCGACTCTTAACATCAACTGTCATGTAACAGTGATAGGTAGTGCTTTATCAATGACAAAAATCATCTGCGACTGTTCTTTCATGGTAATTTTACAAATATTGACATATGAACATAATAGGTCTATTTTTTTCATGCAGAAATGCAATAATCCACTTCGTGCCAAGCAAACAAATAGTGATATTAATATATACAGCGAATAAATCCTTTTTAATGTGAGCTTATTCACTGGTCAGATTTTTGGTGACATGTTTGTGTATTCATGAAAACATAATGTATTACCATAATTATTCCATTTTTTTCCCAATAAGGCATTGAGGAGAGTGATGTTAATCTTAACGTTATTTATATATTGATATATTCCAGGTACTCGGAGTACATTGGGGGGGGTTAATAATGATGTTGTGAGTTTTTAGCAAAAGGATGCAAATTGCTGCTTTTCAAGCAACACTGCCATCGAATCCATTAGCAATTCCAAGAACAAGAACTTCATTCCATATAAATAAAGCTGCACTCTGTGCAGATAAATTGCATCATTATTAAGTTGCACTAATCGAAATGCATTCATTTCAAGACACTAATGTCTGAGTGGCAATTCTACTGCTTTTCACTTGTTCTATTTTCCTGATGGCGATATAGACAAAGGGGATTGCCGTGCTGTAGCCTGTAATTGTCCATTGAAAAATCATATTTATGGCTTATTCTATGTTTTTAAAAATAGAATTAGCATGAGCAAAATCTTAGCAGTTCATGGTGTTTCCTGCATCAAAACCACTGGCGCCTCACTTCAGGCCCTTTCCAAGGAGAGGCAGGTGGAGCCTGTTCTGAAGACAGTTCTAAAGGAAGATGAACTTTTCTGAAGACTAACTGGAATTTAACCTGTATGGCTTCAGGAAAAACATCCAGTTGCATAACTTGGTGAAGCAGAGAAATGGCAAGTTTTTGCAAAAGTGCATTTCCTGACCAGCCAAATTTAAATTTGATGAAGTATCAAGCTTGCAAAGAAATGCCTGCTTCAGCACACAGAAAAAAAATTTCCCACTTAGCACTCAGTATATACCTAAAACTTTTTAAGCAATTAAAACAATGACGAGCTACGGATGAGCCTTGTGACCCTGGACGAAGCTGATGCCATGCAGCTTCACAGAGAGTTTAATCCAAATCCGAGCCTTTATTGCCACAATGTTGCAGACGCCGTGACAATAGACAACTAACAATAAACAGACAGAGAATGAATACAAGACAGAAGCTAGATGACAGGGAGACATAAATGTGAGATAGGTGATAAGTAGAGTTAACAGCTAAATTCCTCAGATAACCTTGCTTTTTGATGACCCAAGAATGTTTATATGAAAAGATAAGGTTGTTGATTCACCAAAGGTTTTAAGATAACTGAAAAAGAAGACCAGGATAGTTAAGTCCTCCTTTGTTTCAGAATCTGTCTTCAGCAGACCCCCTTCTAGAGCAACGATGTAACTAAACCTCCGACCCGGATTACCACCTCTCCCTAGTGGCAGCTGCATCTCCAGAAGAATGAAGTAGTAGGAACAGGGCGGGGGAGAGTGGGGGGGGGGAACCTCCTGATTGGCACCACGCTCCCCCCGCAGTGGATATCACTTCCTGCCATGCGGTTATATTCGCAGCTGAAAAGTTTCCTGCTGAAAATGTTCCGCTACCAGCTGGATGAGAAGCCTTCTGAGAAGGGCATGCGTGAAACCTAAGTAAGATTTGAATGCAATGAAAATGTCCTGCAGTTAAAGTAAGATTCTGTTTCTTTTATGATAAAATGCGTTTATTTGCATTTTAAAAGTATTACTTTTTTCATGGCTAATACATTCTTTTTGAGAATTCAAATAATGGTTATGGTATAAAAAACAGTATTTTTTTTCCTGACTGCTAATACTATCCAAGGTAGTAGAACTTCCTTAAACAATTATCCAAGCCCATAAGAGCAATATTGTTTTTAAAGACATTTCTCTACAGAAAATCTTTGCTGATCCCAAGACGTGTTATGTCTGTGAACTGAGTTCTCAAAACGCAGAAAATGTAAGAAGCGTATGAGCTGGACTGATTATTAAATACACTTTGTAGAATAGGGGTATTGAGCAAAATTGCACAATATCTAAATAAATATCTAGAAATAAGTCAGTATACTGCATCTATAAATAAAGACATTCTTTTTGATCAATCCAGCTTCTGCTTTAAGAATTTTATTTTTTGCTAGTTTCTGAAAGAACCAATCAAAATATATCACCTGACAAAAAGAAGTTCTCCCATAACCAAAAACATATTTTCAACACATTTTTAGGTTTTCCGCTTATCTCAATATTAAGGTATAGTGCAAGGGTACTAGCATTGGGATACATGAACATGCTCGACTGAAATTGTATAATGATGGAAAAATTGTTCCGTGCCGATGTTGCCCAGAAAGATTCCCAGTTTCACATATCAAACAGTGGAAGAACTCAAACTGCCTTTTCTTAATTGCTATAGTAACCAGCAAGGCTTACTTGGTGAGTGTAGTACTGTGCAGAAGACTGTGATTATGCTGAATGAAGGGTAAAATAGGTGCAGATGTGGCCTATAAATGTAGACGTTCTTGCATTAAAAGCTTTTATTTTTAACATGACTGTGTCCAGCATAATGGGTGATGCTGTGCTATACGTGGATTCAGCAGGTGTCTTGACTCCCAGTAGCTGCTGGTGTGAAGACTCGACAAAGCCCATCTGTACAGCGCGGCCCATTCGCTGTCATTCCTCAGTCTATAATGAAACTGGATGCAAGCTGATAGAAGATACTGTGCTCAGATCCTCCATCAGGATGTGTCTCTGCAGGCTGTAGTTAATGTGATGAGTATAAAAAGTGGGATTGGTAACTATATCCCTGTTTTTAACATTTAGGCTAGAGAGCCCCAGGCAAAATTTGTTCCGTTCATTCATGATGAGTGCCCACTGGCAAAACTTGCAAGACCAGACTGGCAGCCCTTATGGTGGCAGGGACATTGTACAAATGTCTTGTCCTGCCTGGCAGTGATGCCTGTAGAAAAACTTTGACTGGGGTGGCCATTAAAGAGCAGTTCTATTTATGGGGGTGACCAGTGGTTAAAGTGTCTGACCCCAGCAGGGGGACAAAATTCGGTGCAGGAAAAGTTGGGGATCGGTGCTGGCAGATCAGTCCACATTTATTAATGCAGGGTGACAAGTGGGGTGGCCATATATTTTCTAAGGGGGGGGGGGGGCTACCATTTTGATCCACCCCTGCTGCCTGGGTCAAAGGATCCACATGCCTGTCTGTAAGTTAGATGGCAAGAAAGTTAAAATATGGCCTTTTTTAAAATACATTCACTGTTTTTATTGTTTCACTGTTATTCTTATTGACTTTTTTGGTTTGTTCCCTTTTACAATGGTACTAGTAATTACTTAGAATATACAAGAGATAGTAATGTCAAGATGTGTATGCGATTTATGGTGATGTTATAAAACAACAACAGCAAGGTGACAGAGTGGTGGGAGTGAGGTTATGGAGCTGCCCCAGAAATTAAAAGGTTGCTGGTTTGAATCCCGTGAATGCCAGGAGTACTACACCACTGGGCACCTAAACAAGGTCCTAAACTTGCAATTGCTCCTCCCTGGATATGAAGTTGATCTACATCCAGCCCTGCAAGCAGGTCCTCCAACTTTCTGGGAAAATTTGGGGGTTGGTGGCAGGATTGGCACTCCAGCCCCTGGAAAAGAAACTTCACACTGTTCCATCCATTTGAACTAGTGCTGAGGTACCACCTGCTGCACTCCAGCTCTCATCTTTGAAGTGCATTGCCATGTGGTGGGTATAGCACCACGCTGTATCAGCACACACTCCTTACGGCTTCCTACCTCAGGATGGCACAGTGACTCACTCCTCCAAGGACAGGAGTTTGAATCTCTGTTCTGCATGTGTGGAGTTTGCATGTTCTGGTGCAAGCCACCTCTGGACTCGCATCCTGTCCTTGGTGTACCTCAGCCTTGGGCCCTATGCTGCCTGGTTCAGACTCCACAACCCTAACCAGCATGAGTGGTTCCATGATGGATGGAAGGACAAATGGATGGGTAATAAAAGTGGTAATACTTTCTTCAAATAGTTACAATAACTACCACAACAATTCTAATTAGCCATTTCAAAACTGTTTCTGGGACTAATCTATACGTAACATTGAGCCCAGCAATGTAATGGTTGTTTCCAGTGTTTCAATTATTTAACATCTCAAAGATTTGTAGAATAAATTTGTAGACCACTGTTCAAAACTGAACAAAATCTATGTACTATTGTTACATCAAACAGCATTGGTGCTGCCAGAGATATAACTCTAAATATATCTGACTCATTTTTGCCTCTCAATCTACCAGGTCGAGAGTCCAAGGTAACATAAACCCATAATAAGATTCTTAAAATGAACTATTCATAGGTTATTTATACGGTGTCTAATAATAATTAACAATACCATTAATTTATAACTATGACCATAATTATAAATTAATGACCACGATATCTGGATTATTATTAAGATTTATTTTATTATTTTTAAAAATTATTTTATTATTATTCTTATCGGTCACCTCTAAATAATCTCTTACAAACTCAACACTGAGAACATTTAATTTGCAATAAAGTTATATCTAGCCTAACTGACAGAAAAAAAGAAGACCAGAGTCTCCCAGAGTTAAAATATATATGCAGATTTTGAGAACTTTTTGGTCATTGTCTGTGATAAATTGCCAGCCAGTCGTTCAGTGAATCCGCAAACACGATTTATTCTTCGTAGACTTGCCCCTCCCACGCCGCCACCGCCCATAATTTAGCACTGCATCTTCCCGATTATTATTTGCATTTTTAATTGGATGACAGACTTAAAAAACATTACCCCTTGCAACACATTTAGGTTAGTCAAACCACGCTTTTATGAAGCACTCAGATATTTACAGTAACGTCTTAGTTATTAATATGCAAAACATGTTTAGGGGAAAGTGAACTGTTTTATGTGGTCCTAAAATAATAATAAAAATAGTGATAATAATTAAAAGCGTGGATCGTAGATAGTTGTCGCGCAGACTGACGAGACGTCCGCCAGATTATTCTTTTGATTTATCACCGTTTGTTCCTCCGCCCAGCGTCGCGAATACTGCGCGTATGTATGAGCGCGTGAACCGCACCACGGCCGCGCGGAGTGATTCGGCTGGGGCTACATCCAGGCGCTGCCCCATCACTTCGGCTTTCTTTCGCTGCTCAGGCTAAGATTTAACCGGGGGTCGCGCTATAGCCGTGGCTGCACATAGAAACACTATAGTTAAGTCCGTTTAGCTAAGCTATATTTACATCGTCCGCAGCACTACAACCCAGTAATCTTAATTTGAGGTTTTTAAATAGAAATTTGTAAATTAAAAAAAAAAACGTAAATATGTCCTGGCAAGGCTACGTGGATAACCTGATGGCCGACGGCAGCTGCCAGGATTCCGCCATTGTTGGGTACACTGACGCCAAATACGTCTGGGCAGCACAATCCGGCGGTACTTTTAACAATATAACGGTAAGAGAATTGTGTGGGAGCCGTACGTCGTCGTATGATGGAACGAGCAGAAACGCCAATGAATTAAAGGTTGTCATTAAAGATAAAAGATGGGGCCTTGCCTAGCGGGGCTGTCCAGTCTGGTAATATTTTTAGGCTAGACGCATGCTGAGACTTTATTCTGAGTTACTTTGGCAGCATTTCAGACAGGGACTTAGTATAGTGCACGACGTAATATGCTTTTTTGTAGCTGTTTAACTCCACTGACTAGCCAAATGTTACGGGGGTTGTGAGTCACGGCCGGCCTTTATCGTGTGGTGAAAATGTAGCTAGCTAGCTACCGCGCGTGCTAATCTCTCTGAGGTAAGTGTTGGGAAAACCGTTATAAACACCTGCTCGATTTTCCCCCTCGCTCCCAGGAAAGTCAGAAATACCGGGTGTTCAGCCTCGTAGAACTGTTTCATTTAGGAATACATAGCTCCTGCTTTTATTACGAGTCCCGCTGATATATTATACGTGACTAGCCATTTAGCTGGCGACTTGTATCAGTGACCGGCAATGCGGGTTTGGAAGGGTGACGACGCCGTGAGAACACAGAATAAAATCAGGCCGGCCGTTATTCGGTACGCAAGTAGCGTAACGAACGCATGTGGATGATTTCGTACACCAGCTCATGGTGCGTAGTTGCGTTCGAGAATACCATGGTCGCTGCCGCCCCCTTTATGTATCCCAAGATGGCGCCTTCCCTCATTGGTTGCATTCATCTTGATATTTTAGATTTCTGCACCGCTACTGGGTAGCCGCATTTTTTCCTTATCGCACACTTTCGATCGCCTTCCCCACCGGTCCTTTGGGTATCTGCATACTGGTATAGGATGCCATATCTTAGTGCGTGAAAATTAATTCAGTCCTCCATTTTATAAGGGAGGACGGTTGCTGGTTAGCCGCAGTTAGCTTGCTGTCTGCCGCCTTAGACAACGTTACGTGGCGACGGAACTACCAGTGTTAAACACGGTAGATTAAATTGTCTCAAGCCCGCGCAGAATTAAATTAACGTGGCATTTTATCCATTGACATTAGGTCTGTTGTAAGGCGCGCACATGGTTTGAAAGAAACCTGTGAACCTCATATTGATTGATTGAATGTCTAGCTAGTCAGATGTGGCGAATAACTAGCTATTTCAATCAATTTCACAAGCCGACGAACAGTATTCATGTTGCCCAGTATTACCTAGCTTACTAGCCCCTTATAAAGAAAATTGTAGGTCAGCGTTTTCATTTAACGTTGACCATCTTGCCGATGCAAAAATTGCACAGCCCCTTGTCTACAAGCACTGCATTTCTTCCAATGGAAGGGGGCCTGCTATGACTCTGCAGTTCTTCCCGAGGACAACGCCTTAAAGTATGTTAGTTTTCTAGACAAAGGAATGTAACAAACTCGCCGGTAGTTTCCGCGTCCACTGCGACAGTTTCGATTCTATATTCAAAGCAGCTAGCTGCAACGTGTATGAATAACGGGAATAAAATCTAGCTAGTAGAGTTTAAGTAAGCCCCACGTGGTCACAAAATTAT
Organism: Stomatorhinus walkeri; assembly: GCA_026784285.1. NCBI lineage: Eukaryota > Metazoa > Chordata > Actinopteri > Osteoglossiformes > Mormyridae > Stomatorhinus > Stomatorhinus walkeri. The sequence goes on along the minus strand of JAODUD010000043.1, from coordinate 9,527,739 downwards.
CAGCTATGTGAAAAATGTAGTTGTACAACGATCTATAAAATATATGAAAATTTAGAGGTAGGAAATCTTGATTAAACATCCAATATTTATGTAATAGAGATATTAAGTTTATTTCACTGTTCTTTTTGTCTGTTTTAGCCTCAAGAAATTGATGTCATAGTAGGAAAAGATCGTGAGGGTTTCTTCACCAGTGGTTTGACCCTTGGTCAGAAGAAGTGCTCCGTGATCAGAGACAGCCTTCTAATTGATGGAGATTGGACGATGGACATCAGGACAAAGAGTCAAACCGGAGAGCCAACATACAATGTTTCTGTAGGCAGAGCTGGCAGAGGTAATGTATTTTCCTCAGGTAATAAGTAATCATTTTGGTACAGGTATTATGACACATGTCTGCATTTTAAAGTAGTTGAATCCATCCTCATGCACTTTGAGCCTTTCCTCAATCATAATATTTTTTTTTTTATCTATGTACCCATGTGAAACACATGCCTTTATTAGGTCATTTTGTGATTATCTATTAAGGAAATGCATGTTAACAGCATGCAGAAGTAGAAATGGGAATTGTGCTGCTCAATGTATTTTGCCTTGGTTGTCATTTTCTGAAATGTGAGTTTGAGTTATTTCAAAGTGGATTTGGTTTACAGCCCATCTAGAAATTTAAGTATGGTAACATTGCAGATGCCTACTATGCCTGTATGGTCCCCATTCTGAACATCGTGGTAATACAAGTTTCCAGTTTGTTTGCCAAGATTTTTCTTAATCTGTTAATGATGGGGTCATTGATATCATTCCACTCTGACTGAGGTGCATGGGACATGGGATTTCTTCCCTTTCCCCTCAGAAGCAACCCTAAAATCATTCCCTTCTTTGCTAGGTGGGGTAACTCTTCTTTGACACTTGGCATGCTTGTGCTGTTGCAATTAACATTTTTTCTTTTGTTTAAAACCAAAGCTTAACTGTCGTTTTTCTGCACAGGAATGAACTGGTTTCTCTTATGGACGCTTTGTAAAAGCTTATATTCTGTAATATCACGTCATGTTACACGTATTGAGGAAAGCGGCACAAATATACTTGCTAAATATCACTCTGGCAAATTTGGCATTCACTTTTTAACTCGTGTGTAAGCAAGCACTTCTCAATTGGGAATAGGCAAAAAATTGATTGCGTTGTTGGGGGATAGCTCCACTTTGTGTAGTGTGTGAACACTTATGCACCAGGCTAATTGAACTTCCATCCATTTTGGGTTTTAAGTTGGGGGTGTAATTGAGCATATCATAGGCTGCCACCTTACCAAGGGCATCACAGCAGAAGATAATCTATTACTTTATACATTGTAGTTGAGCTACACTCTAAACTCATGACCCTGCAGCAAAACTTGACATTCACAATATAATGAATAGGTGTAGTGGATGTATGAGTTTGTCAGTTTAAGTGTTTAAGACATTAAGTCCATCCTTTGTTCAGACATGAATCAGGATACTCCTATGGTCTCCAAAGGTGTTTGAAACCTGATATTATAAGGCATGCCCATGACTCTGGGGGGGGCAGTTTGAATATGCAGAAGTGCTTCCCCTCTTGGCATTTATTGCTTTATAGGCTTGTTTAGGTAGTAGTTCTGGTGTAGGCTAGAGGCACAGCAGTCCCAAGGACAGTGCCCAGTGTTTTTCTTCATGGCATGACTTTCCCGTGTGGTGTTATTCCTGTAGGTGACTCATTGCTAGGAAATTCACATTTGGCAAATAATTTGATGGATATAATTATTACATGGTTCTTACCAGTTAGCTAGAATTTCTGCAGTTGTGTGAGGACTACTGTAGATAAGCACATTTTACAGAGCTATCAGTACCAGCTAGTAAGGTCTGTATTTGCCAGTGCTGCTTGTTGGGTTACTGGGGTCTTCTACATCAAAATGATTCAGCAAGTCAAGGGAATTTGCCTCCCACTCCAGTCGTGTAACTTGTTTGGGATGTAGCTGATGTATATGCTCATGCTGCTCCTTGGGATTTTTCCCCCATTCCCTCTTTCCTCCTGGTGAATTGAAAATTGGAGGGCGTTCTGCATTTGAAACCTTCCTTGTGTGAGGTTGCTCTCGCCGCAGATACCTTGGTACAGACGATAGCGTCATCAGTCTCTGCTTATCACAGCACAGAGTTTTCCTGCAGTGTCAGCATACTGACAGTTATCCCAGTCATTAGCAGCAAGGCCGCTATGGTAGGAAACTCATAAGAAATGGCGAAACAAGCGTTTTGAAATAAATGCACTTGAGGGGAAAAGTGAATGCCGAAGTGGTGGCTATTCTAGCGATTTAGGCCTGAAATGAACTAACACATCCTGCCAGCATCTTGGGTTGAACAGCGGCTTTAACTTCTGGGTACTTTTTTTTGCTCTAATTTCACCGCGCACATTTTCTCTAAACTCTTCTTTCTATCTCTTTTCTTCCAGTCTTGGTTCTTGTAATGGGCAAAGAAGGGGTCCATGGAGGCGGATTGAATAAGAAGGCATACTCAATGGCAAAATACTTGAGGGATTCAGGGTTCTAGTTTAGTCTGATTTGAGTAGATATAGGGACAAAAAGAAGAAAAGATTGCTGTTAAGATTTCCCCTTCAAGCAGTTAACGTCTTGGAAAAATTAATAGCAATGAAGGGGTGATGGGGGTAAGATCTCATGTCACCTTTTTAATCCCTGTGTTAGTGGGGAAAGACTTGTTTTTCTTTTCAGTTTTGATCATTTTTTTCCTTTTTTTTTTTGTTTTCTGTTCCCTTGTGTACTCCAGCGTTGGTTTTAGTCATGGGAAAGCAAGGTGTCCATGGTGGGCAACTCAACAAGAAAGCATATCACATGGCTGAGTACCTGAGGAAGTCTGGATATTAAGCAGCCTCTCCCCTTCCCCCATCCATCTAGCGACGCATTATCATCCACCTATTGTGTTGACAGTACTACCAGACTTAGTTGGTAGATGCTTGTTTTTTCTCCTCTTCAGCGACCCCCCGCCCCCCCCGTCATCCTTTCCTCCCTTGTCTCCACCTTCATTGATACGCATTAACACTGCCTACTCAACTCTTTTTCTGGCACTACTGTTGCACCGTGGTAAAATAAGTATGTTGTGACAATGCAAAATAAAAAAGGTTGGAAAAAAAATTGAAAAACTTGGGGAAATTGAGGGGAAAAAAATCTGATTACCAGTTTGGGCGCTTTCTTAGGTAAACACAGACCTGACAAAGGAAGGTGCTGGTAGTACAATCTTAAACTGATCAATCCCTTTTGAGCGATTACCAAGCTCATATAGTCTTCCTTTTCTAGAACTTGTCTGGGAGGGAAAACTGCATGCATATCTGTTTGCTTTCTGAAGTTTATTTCCCATTCCTTCGACACCCCAGCACACACACACTACTTCTGCCATCTCCTGAGCTGAAATCTTTATCATTGCAGTGGTTTCCTGCCCGTTGGCAACACTCCATCATAAACTTTACTACAGTAACCCCCCCCCCCCCCATACATAAACACTACTTCTACCATCTCCTGAGCTGAAATTTCTGTCATTTCAGTGTTTTCCTACCTGTTGGCAACACTCCATCAGATGCTTTACTTCAGTAACACCTCCACTCCCCACCACGCACATACAGACACACCCAGAGTTGCAGAAGCCTGCATGGGATGCTTCTGCTGATGAACATTGTCTTAGTTACTTGTCAGGTTGCCACGTTATTCAGAGTGTAATGGCAAACCAGCATTGCTGTGACGCAGGTGTTTTACTCCCCCTGACCTTTTCTTTACATCCCTGACTACATCTCCATGGACATTCCACCGTTATAATAGCTCAGGCACTTAACCTTTTGTTTGCCAGCTTCTGTAATATAAACTTTTTTTATGTTGAAAGGCTGCCATTTTGGACAATTGATGTATCCCAACACAGCCATCTGGAGTGTGTCCAGTTTGAATTTTTTTCATAGGACCAATTTTATTTGCAGCTTGTGGGATTTACAGAATTACTCTAAGTGTAAAGGATGACTACTAGTTTCATCTGTTTTGCTGTCTACAGAACTCTAACTTTTAATACTCTAATCAAAAGACAGTAAAGGATACAATTTGAGTAAAACAGATGGAATAACAGTCTCCTTATTTGTCAGCAAGTGTTGGAAAAAATGTCTGAAATGAATTGCATTTTGTTCTGTAAGCCCACACTGTGGAGAACAAAACTGTGGAAGAAATTGCCTTGTGCTCTAGTCATCTACTAAGATGTGGAATCAGTCTGTCAAAGTGCAGTACTAAATGTTTATGTCCAATAAAAAGGAAAACGCCCAGAATAGTATAACTGTGTACACTTAATGGGAGATGGTATTGGTTGGAATAAGAACACTTGGTTGTCTTGTGGGAACTTACTACACCATCTGTCTTGTGCCATAATGTAGAAAGGTGATCTAATTGCTAATGTGAGATGGATTTAAACTGCTGTCCAGCAAGGAGTCATTTGAATAAGACTTCCTTAGGGGGTAATTTGGCATAAGCTGAACATTTTCAGGCCTTGTGGAATATGTACAGATTAAAACAAAACTTGTTGTTGTTTTATGTTCTTTCCCTACACTTTCTTACATCTTGGATAGTCTAACTCGTCTGATTCAATATGCATTAAAATGCCATAAATTGATGACACCTTGTTTACAGACAGATCAAATAAATTTATTCCAGCCAGATAAGTTTTTTTGTGTGTCAGTTTTTAATTTTTAAGGCAGTTTGCATTCTTTTTACTGCCTTTTGTCTTCACTGATACACAAAATTAACAGAGGGATCCAAGATCATTGCCTGGACAGGAAGACCAGGGCTCACCCCTCTTCTCCACGACTTGCTTGCATTATTTGTCGTCTGAACACAAAAGCAATAACCTAAAAATTGACACATGGAAATGTTTTAGTGGTGACTCCCCAGAGATATCTGGATTATATCCATGCTGTGGCTTTGGCTTCTACTGTCATTGGCATGAATGTTGGCTGCAGAGTTTAATATTTACTGTTGTGAAGAGGCAGGAATAGTACTGCATGTATTGAACACAAGAATGAAGTGGGGAGAGAACTGTGACCAAAAGCAATTGCTGGTGAAAGGAGCGACCTTTTGAAAATAACTTCCACAAGAGGTTTCATCACAGAAAGGTGACCTTTATGAAATACAGATGAATATTCAAGGACTTTGGAGATGTAGTTCGTTAATGTGGTTTTTGTCAGCATACATTTCCTTATTGCTCTACACTATACACAGCCAAGTCAGTCTGCATTCTTTCCATTTGGTGTTGAGATGAATGTGGTATACATGACTTCCTTATTGGAATTGCATTTGTTTCCCAAGAACTGATTCTAGAGTCTGTTCCAGGAGGTACAGGATGCACCCTGGCTGTGATGTATCCAACCCACCCCTTGGGACCATGGAAGAAAACTCATGTAAACTGCATACAGAATGGGAGCAGGGACTAAACTGTCCTGGAGGTGTGAGGTCACAGTGCCATCCTGAGGAAACACATTTAAGATTCGAGATTTCAAATTTTTATTACTGGTTTAAGCGAAATGTTATTACACATGGTCAACAAGGGCAACATAACATCTGAATATATACTGTCGGATGAATTTAACAGTCCAGTGTGTTAAATGCACAGGAAATGTACTGCGGTTCATGGATAATAATCAAAAGCATTTTGTGTCAAGTTGTTCATCTTTTAGATAGATGTTAGAATCTCTAGAGTAACCACTGAGGTTATTTGATGGCTGAGAATGAGGTTGACTTCCAGATGTGGTGGGTGGGACTGCATTGTCATCCACCATCTGATCTGACCCAGTGATAAACGGGTTCTGATGTCACACTACAATCACACCCACTGTAGGATCTAAACCTTTTGTTTTCATTCTGCAAAGCCTTGAAGGAACAGCGGCTACATCAGATTCCTGGCTCATAATATCCCACTTACACATCAAATATGAAACAAAATCTCACATACTTTTATAAAGTCTGCATAGAATTTTAAGACTAATCCAAGAAGTCATAGTTTTACACTTATCACAACTGAGAATTCCCCTTGATCTAATGTGACATACTAGATATGTTTAAAAAGTGAACCCTTATATACAAATTGGTGTTTGCTTATATAGTGATCTGTACAGATATGTACACGCCGCATTTTTCTGAAATGCATAATTAGTGCATTATAAAAGTGGCACTGTCTGGCCCTCCTTTCACAGTGAGAACACCCAGACGAATTCTCTCTGCTGGTGTTACACCCGATGCCCGTTTTGTCATGGAAACCCTGAAGGGCAGGTACCATAAAGCACTAGGCCTTCGTGGGCCTTATTAGAACAGTTGTATCAGGCTGTGATATGCACAGGCATTGTGATAAGCACTGCAACGTGGAGGGAGAAATAATCACCAGAATCTTTTTCACACCAAGAAAATTGGTTAAAATATATATACATCAAGCGTGTGGGGCACTGTTTTCCGAGTGGTTCTCTTGCAGCTCCACGACCACCGTCTCCACGGCAACCGCCTCCCCCCCTCCTTCCTTTTCACTGTTGCAGTTCTCAGACGTGTCGTCGGAGGACTCCTGGTCTGGTGCAGACTGGGACTGCGAGACGGCGGCCCCGAAGGAGGGGCCCCCGGCAGCGGTATGGGAGTGCAGCAGTGGCGTGCTCTCTGACACCACCTCCTCCTCATGTCCGCTGTCCACCTCGTCCGACTCAGAGTCAGAATCACCCTGGGAGGGCACCACCTTCTGCTTGCACACCGGGCACCTCTTCTTGGTCTTGGTCAGCCAGGGATCCACGCACTTACAGTGGTATGCTAACAAATTGAAGGACTGCAGTTACATTTCTTTGCATTTTAATAGGGTATCGTACTATCAAAAGTCAGGGGCCCACGCCTATAAAAGTGGATCAATGACATTGTAGCACATGTAGAATTATTGTAAGGGTGAGGAGAGGTACGCACCGTGTGAACATGGCAAGACCCGCAGCTTTTCGCCCTCCTCATACTCCTCCAGACAGATGGCACAGACGTCGTAGGCGTCCCCTGCCGGGACACGGGAGTGAGGCTTGCCACGTGCTGCCCCCCAGACAGTGCAACATCACACCATGCAAACAGAGCCCTTTGTGGAAGTAAATCCACACGGTCCAGGCCAGTGCCCCCGTCTCCAGAGTATTTCATGAAACATTGTAACGATGATAAAACGTCTGGGGGCTGGCTGATGGTCTGTAACTCTGATTTATGGTCAATGGGGCAGTCTTGACCCCGTTTTAACCCTGGACAACAGTGGATGATGGATCCTCGGATGCAGCGTGCCCAGGCACAAAGGGAGCAGAACCACACACCAGAACTGCTTTGTCACCACACGGCACATTTCTCTCCATTTTTCCACATATACTTTTTTTTTGCACCCCTTTCTCGAGGAACATAACGGCCCAGTGGCATCCAGTGTTTACGCCAGTTGAAATATGCCCCCCCCCCCCTTTCTCCTGCTTCTGGGAATGCCACAGCTTTCTGTGACCGTAAAAGGAAGAGGTGTTATCTAGACCCTCCACAACTAACTGGCTCCTGCCTGATCTGGGTCTGTTTTGAAAGAACTGCTCTGGGGTGCCAGAAGACAATGTTTACAAAGTCAGCGGTCCAACTAAAACACACCCCCAACTAAGCTCTGACTAACATGCGCTGAGAAAATTAAAAGAAGCTGTGATCTTCCTTTACTAAAATTCCCCTGCATTCAGCAAAGCATGCTGTTTTCCACTTGACATTGCAATATTTATGACTTTTCCTTTTCAGTGAAAAGAAAAATATTCCCTAGGTTTCTCCGTCCAGATAGAAACACAAGACCTCATAAAATAAAATATGATCTCAGAAACCATGAAGGTGCAAATTCAAGATAAATCTCATAAATCTGGAAAGACCTTAACATAAAAGAAGTGACAATCAAAATGGCCAAACAAGTTGTAAGGAATGGGATGAGTTACTGTCAAACAGCAGCTTTTATGGAATATCTGGTTTGAGTTTGGTGTCACATGTGACAACACACACACTGCTCTTTCTGTAAATATTGTTTGCGGTGACTAACATCTGAACATAATCCCCTGCCTGCAGTGGAGCCTGCAGCTGCTGCACCCCCCGACAGGCCACGGGCAGTAATAACGCCTGCAGCCTGCCCATCTCCCGTGATTTCGTTAGTGACATTTCCACAGCGAAGACTGTCCTTGGTTTTCGCTGCTGATGAATAAGCAAATATATATGTAAATGAAGGTGAACTTTTCCTGAGTAACGGCGGTCACATCTTTGCTCCCATGGTTCATGGAGGGCAAATCCCCCACCCCCCCCCCCAAAACTGCATGCATTAAAGGAGATTGGGGGACGACGACAATTGACTCTTGCACCTGGTCCTGCCCGCGTGGCCCAGGGGCATCAGAGGGGTATGGATACCCTAGCATATACTGGGGGTCAGAATTTCCTTCAAATTGGAAGTGCTACCCGGGAGGGGGGGGGGCTACAATTATGTGTAATAGCAGTAATACACCTGGGCCTGATGTTAGTCTGATTGCCACGGGGCTTCCAAAACACGTGGAGTTCCTGGATGTACACCGAGTCCCCACAGCTCAATCAGCTGCCTCCTTTCAGTCATATTCCAGTATGTAAACCAACATTCCTTCCCTGAATCTCAGATTTCATTAATTTTTTTTTTTTTTACCCAAACACACACGCCCACATACGCGGACTCCCCACCACCTCGGCACATAGTGGCCGTGCATTTCTCCGAGGCCGTGCGTTGACGCGAGCGGCGTGCTCTCCGCTGCGTGTGGCTGGCTGGCACCATTGCGCGCCCACTGCTTCGCTCCTGCCAATTTCCTAATTAGCACTCGGGGATAAACGGCGCTTCTCTGACGGCGGAGGAGCAACAAGCCGCCTCGATGCATTCAGAGCAAACACAGAACACGCTAATCACACGTTACGCCTCCTATAAGCTACGCGTTCGACTCCGCGGCCCCACTCGCCATAAATAGCACCTCCGTCTGGTGTGAGACGGCTCGGCAAACACTACAGGCCCTGCCAGGGAGAATTTGCCGGAACCGCCTCACTGTAATGAGTTTCATTGAAATACAGCAGGCATGCTGATTAATTAAAATGCAGCACAGAGATGAAGCAGACAAACTCGTCCTCCAAACAAAACACACGTAATAGAAGCATCTACTGGTTTTCTTTCTTTGCATTTCTGATTCTTATGTTCTACTGTGTGCTGCCATATTTGGTTTACCTTTAATGCTGCTTATGTCAGGAGTGTATTTCTTGTTTAAAATCTTTAAGCATTATGCAAAAACCAGACTGCCTCAAACATGAAAGTGAATTAAACTGAGGACACAGTATGGCTTTGTTAAAAGATTCAGAGCACAGGGATTTTCAGATGATGGACAGGGGACATGAATTTGCACTCGCACAGTGTGGAAAAGTGTACAAACTACATATACATCCCGCCAAAACCAGAGTATAGCAGACATACAGAGAGCTGGACCCCCACTCTGGGCCTCTCCCCGAGTGTACCCACATCCCATGACATGCATGCGGGAAGTGGACGAGCTGGCCATGGACGCTTAACCAGAGGTGGATAGTTCAGGTCTGGAAAGTACAAATCCAGACCAAGGTCTTGTTCCAACCAATCAGTTAAGTACTCTATGACTGTGGCTCTTCATGCTCAACTGGTCGGTTGGAACAAAACCATGGTGTGGATTTGTACTTTCCACCTCGGCACTTAACCTCTCAGCTGACTGATGGCAGCCCTGGTGCTGCAGCCGTAACCCGAGCATCTCTAACAGCGAGGACACCGTGCTGATGGGCCCCCGGCAATCCGATCCCGACATGGCCCTTCATGTGACGTCGGTAGTCACGTGACATTGGCTGTCTGTCTCATTGGAGCCCCTCCCCCTACCTGGGCGCAGTAAATGGGTATGTCTCAGACTGGAAGGGAACTGTGATGGCACTTAATGAGGTGCTGCCAAAAGCCCGATCCCCCACCCAATTCACAGCAGGGTGGGGAGGAAACGAGCAATGATGTCATCGAGTAAGTGGCACCAGCGGACAAGAGAGAAGGCAGAGAAGGGCAACAGCAGGCGGCAAGGCGATCTGTGTGTGTCAGTGATGAGTGCATACGGGCATGGATGCCCTGGCAGATTCAGGGGGCCCAGCACCCTACAGAGCCCCTTAAATATGGCAAATGGTAAATTACGTGGGGGGGGGGGGGTCAAGTCTCCATCCGTCCCGTATATTACAAAACAGAACTCAATTCCACCACCCTGCATACTTTATCGTAGGGGACCCACTACTCGGCATATCAGTGAGCCACTGTGTGACTTCTATATGTCAGAGTCTTACATTGGAACCATACCATGAACTCAGGACCCAGGGGTGTATAAAGGGGTGGGGTCAGGGGAATTGGCCTCAGCTGAAACTTGATAGGCTACTACCTCTGTCACTCAACAATTCAAAACATATTATTGGCTAATGATAAGGCTGGTTCCTCTGAATGACCTGTAGGTCCTCTTATGCCCCCCCACCTTAAAAAAAATCCTAGAATCCCACCTGTCAGAACCACAATGTGACTCATTATCAGGTATCCAAGTGTGTACTTGGATAATGATGGGGATGTCATCCACCTCTATAAAGGCAAAACAAACTGTTCACTGTCAACAATCAGGGAGGTCTAATCTTGTGATTAGCTTGGGGGTGGAGGAAATGGTGCCATATTAATCTGATTAGTGCATAAGACCGGCGCTCGGGAGCAGATAAAGGCACCGTCACGCTATCTGGTCATGTGACCCCCCTAGGGTGATGCAGCCTCTTCGCAGGGCCGCCTTGGCCCGCGTTGCTGGGGGAGCGCGCTTCCTGCGTCAACGCCATCCCTCAGAGGAAGGAACAAACAAACGAATTACCGCGCATGCCAGGTACATTTTTAATAATTGTCAGGCTAGCACATAGAGGAGGAAGCAGGCTTAGACTCTTTCCCTAGCAGAGAGCGGGAAGGACACAGACAAAGCTAACCCGACAGGCCAAATGTTTATGCGATAAAGAGCAACAAATAAATCTCTCTGATGGGGACACACAGACCCCCTGTGCAGTGCCCTCCATGGGCAGAAGATGGAACAACATACAGCCCCCCCCATGGAGAAACAGATAGGAAGAATAAAAGATCAATGCAGGATAAAGGTCCCTGGAGCAGGAATGGGAACCAAAACACCCTCAGAGAAATTTAAAAAAAAAAGAAAACAAATCATGTGACAGGCAATTTATTCCTATATTGCATTTGCATGCTTTTGTGTTTGTTTTGTAATTTAAAACATACTTTACTTTAGAGGGCGCTGTTCAGAATCAGCAGCCTCAAATGCTGTACTCTGGAAAGGTTACCGAGACGCTGCTGTAGGAGCCTATCGTCCTCTGTGTCGCACACATGGGAAACTGGAGTTGCCAGCTATTCTGGGGATACTATGGTGCCCCATGCCCTAGGTACGACTCCCCGAGCACCTATAAATGTCATCACAAGGAGGAGAACCTCTCCCCCACACCTACACCTGGGTCATAAGCACTCTACCTTTCTTGAACTTGTGAATCGGAAGCTTCTTCAGCTGCTCCTTGCGGAGCCGGCTTCTCCGGGCTCGGTGCCTGTCCTGCATGCACTTGGTGATCTGGAAGAGGGAGACGCGTCAGAGCTCTCACCGTACGTTCCCCCCTGGGGAGGCCAGGGTCGGGGGAGGGGGGGGTGTTATATCCAGGCATTTCAGAAAGGCTTCTGGACCAGTGGCTGTGTGTGGGGGGCCGAGAGTGAAACAGGCAGATAAAGGCCCACTCACCATGAAGACAACGATGAGGATGAGGCAGATGCCCACGATGATGAGGAAGGGGATCAGGTAGTACTCAAGCGGCAGGCTGAAATCAGGCATGAGCACCACGTGGCCACTGCAGAGCGAGGGGGACATGCAGACATGAGGAAGGGGGAAGAGGGGACAGAGAGATAGGGGGACGAGAGGACAGGGAGATAGGGGGACGAGAGGACAGGGAGATAGGGGGACGAGAGGACAGGGAGACATGGAAAACATTATGCTAACTGCGGCTGTGCTGGTTTTAGCTAGTGCTGATTAGTCAGCCAAAACGACAAAGTTCAAACTCAAAGACCCTCCTACGTCACTTAAATCATGGTTTGGGAACATACTGGGTTTCCAGTAAATTACACCAACACTGGAGAGGGAGTAGTTGACAAGACCAACCTATGTGTTGGTTGTTACATAGAACTCGAATATGGCATTTAAAGTGCTTTTGCCAGGGATTTTAGACTGGGCTAAAAAAATAACTAAGGCTAAAGGGATGTTTAGCACGATGGGTATACAGCCATTCTCTGTAGTAAAGATCAGGGGATTTAGACAAGATTTCATTAGTAAGATGTGGTCTTATTTTTTATTTTTATTTGTTTTACAGTGTAAAAATAAGCATCTCTCAGGTTTTGTTATAGACATATCAATAGAAACAGTCTTTTGTTTGGTTTACAACGGTTTCTAATTGGCTATAATTAAAAATGCAAACACAATGTAAAAACAAATTCTGTTGTTCCTACTGTACTGAAATTTCACTGAACTGTTAATGCAAAACTGAGGTATGTACTGAACCATGAATTTTGTCTACCAGCATACTCTTAATGTTAATGAATTATTATTACTATTATCATCATTATTATTATCATCATTAATCAATAATAATAACAGTAGTAGTAGTACTCTGCTGTGAAAGGCACTAAATAAAAATACATTGATTTGTTCACTATATCCCGCAATGGATTTCTAAAGACATTTATAAGGTCTTGTAACTGACCTGCAGCTGCCCACAAACATAAACTGTAACCATAAAAGCGGCAATTCTCACAACGTGCGATATGCAGCGGGGATTATATCAGTCACCATGATACTATGAGAAGGGATACTGACCCACAAAAGGCATCCCTAATTTTATGGGCAGAACAGAAAAACCAGCTGTCACTGAGACGTTTAATCAGCACCCTCCTACAATCTGGGCGTTTTTATTAACACTGTGCAGACTTTGAGCGTGGAGGACGATATAAAGTTGGAGATCGTGATTCATGTGTTTTATGCTGATTTATGTTACATGTCATTGGGTCGGCGCTTATTATAGTGCTCTCCCGTCTATAGCTTATATTGACGCAACAAAACGAACAATGTCAGAGTCACTGACATGCCTAGACTAACCCTTTCTCAAAGGTGTAGTCCTCCTTCAGGGAGTTGGCGGTATCCTCCCCGACGAACACAGATGGGATGTCTATCTCCTTCAGAAGATCCACTGTGGAGGAGAGGAGATGCACGAGAGTGAGAGGGAGAATGCGAGATGTATAATCTCACAAACACAGACTTCTGCAGATACTCGCAGTGCTGTTGGGGGAGGGGGGGGGGTGGTACTGCTCACAGCCCCACACAATGTGAGGTCAGATGGCATGCTAAAAGCTGAGGGAGGACAGACGACCCGGTGGGTCTGCAAACCATTTTGGTGCAAAATCCAGAAATAAATAGAGACCAAGAATTCTTCATGACATGGAGGGAATGCCTTCATAGGTAGCAGGACAGCTAAGTAACTCTATATCCCTGCCAGTCAGGGGTCCTCCTGGGTGTGATGCCTGGTAAACAGCCTTCCATACAACACCACTACGGGGCAGACAAGATGCAGTGCCATGTAGTCAAGGGTCTTGAACAAACTGACAGTCCCATGGAGATCCCATGCTAATTAACTCGTGCTCGGAGTGCTGTGTACTCATGGGTCTTGAGCAAACTTACAGTCATTGGATCCCATGCTGATTAAGTCATCAGAATCCACATTGTGGACAATGGCTGCCTTGTACCCTGCCTTCTGCGCATTCAGGACCTGGGGAGACAAAACCGTTGTGTTCAGTGACCCCGACGGGTGCGGACGCACAGCCACCTCCCCACCCTGACGAGATGTACTGGACGACACAGACATACAGAGCTCCTCTGTGCTCCACACGCAGACCTCACATGAAATGAAGCCTACATGCATACCTCCCCTAGTTACCCAGCATGCCTTGCAGCCTGCATGTTCACCACATTTCTTAGTGTCATTTGGCATTTTGACCTTAATCAACACTAGAGCTGTTACTGCCATGCTGTGATACACAAGAAATGAGGCTGTAAGTCTTCCCGGCAGTAACTGAAGGGTCTCTGCGTGGTCTATTCCATCCACTCACACAAGCTGGGCATAAATAATACATAATAATAAATAAAAGTCAAAGGCCTTGGCGACTGCGGTTGCACAGCAGATGGGCTTAATCTATCTGGGAAATGTAGGGTTAAAATCTTCTCACTGTGGGAAGACCATTTACATTTTACATTTAATTAATTAGCGGACGCTTTTGTCCAAAGCGACATACAAGTGAGGCAGATAATGCATCACAGCGGATTTGGGTGTGCAACACAGTGGATAAAAACACTGGAACTGAACACTGGAAAATCTCCTGCCCTGTTCACCACCGTAGCGAGGAGACGTGTGCAAGAGCTCTCCAATACCCAGTGGAGTGGCTACTGGGGCCTGTGTGACGACTGCGGACGGATGGACGACTGGACGGATAGTCCCACCGGAACATGCAAAGGATAAAAGGACAAGGACAGCAGGAAGGGCCTGCCAGTGATCCAGTGCGGGACAGAGTGACCGTGAGGCGGCGTGGGGACAGGGTGACCGTGAGGCGGCGTGGGGACAGGGTGACCGTGAGGCGGCGTGGGGACAGGGTGACCATAACAGCACAGTGGGACTGGCAGGCGTCGCCACTACACAGTGAATGTCTCCTCAAATGGCTCACCCATGGTTTCTGGTGAGACTGGCAGGCAGCTGACCTTTGACCTGGCTACACAAGACAGGTATCTGACCTCTAACCCAGCATGTAGATGCTCTCTGGAGTCTGAGCAGACAAGATCGTTTCCTCTGCAAAATCGCCGTTTCAATTCCAGCAGGACAACAACAAAAGAGAATCGATGCCCTGTTGAGTCACACAAGTCAATGCAGCTGTGTTATCTTTTTAAGCGTAGAAAAGTCATACGTAGATGCAAAACATCTGGAGATTACCCAAAGAATTCGGGGGAAAATCGGCTGGGGCTTTAGTGCCAGGAGCCGGTAAGACGAGCTCCGCATTCCCGGACTCCGAGAAACGAAGAGCAGCCCTCTGTTATTCCTGCTGCAGGATGAAGCAGATCTGGCTGAGCAGCTACCGCCTGGGCCACTGAGGACAACTGGCATCCCGGCAGCGCCATTTCCGGAGCATTCTGTACGGCGGGGACCCCCAGCAAGCGAGGCAGCTTCCAGGGCCCGCAGCCCACCCCTGATTGGCCACGTGTGTGGAGAGAGCCCCCCCGACTCGCCTGTGTGTGTGTGTGTGTGTGTGCGTGGTGGGGCTTCAGAAAGGATTGTGTGATTGGGCCACTGCATGCGTTTTTCTGCTGTGAGTTTACACTACTGACAGGGGGAGTTAAAAGTAGACACCAGAGAGCTGAGGCACAGCTTTCTTTCATCAAAGGAAAACATTCACTGTGAACAGCAGGATGAAGTATTCAGCCACTGCAAATAGCCTATGAATGAGGTACTCTGTCTGAGAGAGAGGAACTGTGTTTGAGAGTAACGGCACTAATTTCAGGAGTTAGGCACTGCATTTAAGAGTACAGCACTAATTACAGGAGTAAGACACTGCATTTGAGATTAAGGCACTGCATTTCAGTTAAGACACAAGTTTCAGGAGTAAGGCATTGCATCTGAGAGTAAGGCACAGAGTTAGTACTCTTTTTCAACAGGGTGGGTTGGATCCCTGGGAGCAATTCTGATATTCTGCATCATCAGCCTTGATATAAGATGGGAAAATGCCTGCCGGTAGGATGGGAGCTGAACCTGAAATACTAGTGCTCGGGGTTACCTGTGGCTGTTTGGCGAATCGTCCAATAACAGAGGAGGTACTGCACTGTTATTGGTGGGGACAGGCAATGAGGCGGGGCCATGCCATGTTCCCATTAATGCCGACAAGCTTGACACCTTTGACCTCTGACGTTAATCTGCAGTATCACCTCAGGTCACAAGTACTGCGCAGATGCACACCAGGTACGACGTCTGCATCTGGAAGCCATCACCGTGGCCGGCCTTTTTCAGGCCCAGCCCTGCCGACTGATATTACAGGACGGGTGAGCCTATTTGCTGCAGCTCCATGGTAACACTGCAACCCTGCGTCATCCCCCAGATCACTGGGCCAGGTCACCCCTGGCCACGCCGGTCTCACTCCAAGACAGCAACAGCTCATCCTCCCTCCAATGTGATTTAGAGACTTATCTTAAGGAAATCTGGGCAGCGACCGATGGGATTGCTCACACTGCATTTGTGTGCGTGTGTATGCATGTGTGTGCACTGCAGCAAACAAAACACGGCTCCCTCGGGCTTAAGATGTCAGATACCGCAGAGTCAGGAACAGATTGCAAAAGATAAGAGAGAGCAATTAAGCCTACATGCCCCCCTGCCCAGACCCCAGCAGAGAATCAGAGGGGTGAAGCCTCATCCAGGGCTCAGTGAATACAGGACAGAAAGTCACCACCACAGCAGACACCACAGCGGAAGAAACACATCTATATACATACGTGCTGAGATACTGTATGCAAATACAGCCACCGAATCTTCCAGCTTTCCTGCTTTAGATCCCAACTAAATATTTTTTTTGAGACTTGGGGGGGGTGTTATATCCAGGCATTTCAGAAAGGCTTCTGGACCAGTGGCTGTGTGTGGGGGACCGAGAGTGAAACAGGCAGACAAAGACCCACAGATGCGGGGGG
>JAODUD010000043.1:9460507-9471019 GCA_026784285.1 Stomatorhinus walkeri | reverse complement strand
GAGCATGTTGTCCACCTGCACGAGAGGGGAACATGTGACTCCTCTGTGGGGGCAGGGGAAGGGTGTCTTAGAGGCTGGATGAGAAGGCGGTTGAGTCTGTTCTTTTATCGTCCTTGTCGTAAATCATGAGCAGCGATCGCTCACCGTTGAAGATACAAAACAAATGTATTTGCAGGCCGTCAATGTAAATAAGTGACTCGCCTCGAAAAATAAAAGTTAAAAAAAAAACAATAATAAAAAAATGGTAATGCTCATGTTACACAGATTTTTTGTCCTGGGCAGTATTCTTACCAATTGTTTTTAATAACCGATTTAATAACTCTTCTCTGAATTCAGCGTGATTGAAGAGACGGATTGTTTTGAAGAGCAGGGTAGCAAAGCAGGATTTCGCAGTTTGCTGGATAATGTGAAAACTGTCCAATGGGAAGAGAGGTGACATTCCTGTTGGACAATCCTTACATTTGGCTTAAGTTATCTGGCTAATGAAGAAATCCTACTTTGTGGAATACCCTTCAGAACTCTGGAGGTGTACATGTGGGAATGCTCACATGCATGCTTATAGATCTGTGCAGGCTAGAGTGGAGGAAGCTGCAGCAGGACATGCATAACCATGTGTCATGCTATTGATGCTCTACCTGCTGACTACCACTAACCGCTTTCCAGTACCTGAACCTCAATGGATTCCCCCCTTTTGACCTTATCCAAGGAGCTCCACGGCAGACATGCGTATTTTGAGAAGCTGAAGCTCTATCTCGCACCTATGCTTTAATCCACAGTGATGTCCCACCATCACCAGCAGCAGCAGCAGCAACACCAGCCACACCAGCATCAACACCAGCACCAGCACCAGCAACATCAAGCCCCGACCTTGGCCTCCAGCAGCCCAGTTTCCCCACAGAGTATTCCGCAGCAGAATGCCCAGGTCGGCCTCATAAGTCTCCCTAACCCTCTGACCACCCAGCAGCAGCACCAGCAGAAGATGAGGCTGCAGCGGATCCAGTTGGAGCGCAAGCGTATACGGATGAGACAGGAAGAGCTCATGAGACAGGTAGCTTATCCGGCGCGCAGGCCACTAACCAATCAGTCGAAAGGCCGATGAGAAATATAGCCAATCCGAGGCGAGAGTTGTTGATGAGACGGCGATGAAGCAATGGCACAGCCTGTATTGTGTGATTGCTCTTCACAATGGCTCTGCCATCGGCTTCCTCTCCTGGCCGGTGTAGATAACGCATAGATAGCGGGCCTTTGTATCAGGAGTGTACAGTTTATCACCCGGGTACAGGAAATGGGGTCGGGACGTAGACACATAACACGGAAACACACAGACACGTCCATTAGAAACTACCGGTTAATTTTCCAAAGCAGTGATTCCTATCGTGGCCCTCAGCCTGTGGCCCTGTGCCTCCAGCTCTGCTCCCAGATGTCCTGTCGAACTGCTTTTTGTTTGTTTATCCTATGGCGGAAACACCGCGCTATTAAAATACCCATTTAGTCATCTCCTCTTCCTTATGCCGATGAATCGGGCGGCTGCGTGTCCAGAGCCTTGGCAAAAGCACATCCAGAATGATGTCGGCAAGGCCCCGGGAAGCCAAGACCACCTCGCAGCTTTTACATCCATTCTGGACAGCTTGGGGTTTCCAAGCGACAGACCATAACTCAGGAAATGGCGTCGCGTCCCAGAATATGCTCCTCGTCGAGGCGGCAGCACCTTCGGGGAGTTGCGCTGCTAGGCGTCTGCAGGAAGCTCACACTGGCGGGTAGTTTAGGTAGAGGGGGCATGATGGGGCTGGCTGCAGGCACACAAAGCCCCCTTTCACAAACAGACATTATCCCTGGTGTTTAGAGAAGGGAGCGTGCCGAAGTCCAGCAGTTACCTCACTCGGGAGGTGTTTATCTTCAGCAGGAACACTTGGCTTGGCGTTAGAGGGGAAGTGTCTCAGACCGGCTCTCTCCGACCCGGCCCGGCCTACCACGACGCTCCTGCTTTCTGACACCCACCAGGCTATCCATGATTCTCCCGGTCCTGCCTCCATGACGCCCTTCCGTAGCCTTTAGCCGAGCAGCCCATCAGTTACAATCTGGCGCAAGGCCCTTTCGAGGACGCCCCAGCTCTATCCTCACCACTGTCTCTTGGGGCACATCCCTCTATACTGGTCTGAGAAGTAAACTTGGATGTCCCGTCTTGGCTCGCACTAGATGAAAACGCGCAGCTGTGTGTAACAGAGACAGGCCCGGAAGAAGGATGGACGTGGTGAGTGACTCGTTTGTAACGATGAGCCTTTCTGTCTACCCAAAGCTGGCATTGCAGTGTACAGCCTTCTTTAACATTGCTTCAAAGATACCCTTTGGAGTCTGAGTTGTTGACAGCTGGAGCATAATGAACTGGAGGAAGGTCTCTGTCCGTCCTGTTCTCCCATTAAAACTGAGGTGTGGTTCAACAGGTTAGGATCCCATGTCTGTGACCAGAAGGTTGTTGGTTAAAATCTCAGGAGCGGCTGAGTGATGTCACCACCAGCCCTCTAAGCAAGGCCCTTAACCCCCAATTATTCCAGCAACTGGCTGTCCCTGCTTTTTCAAAATGCACGTCTCTTTGGATAAAAGTGTCTGCTAAATAAGTGGTGGGTTGATTTTAAGAAACGACTGAAAACTGGATTGGCTTTTAACTCCGTTGACTTCGCTCAAATGTCCAAGGAAATCCACTTGAAGGGGATAGCTTGTTTGCACACATACCGGTGAACACAGCACCTCGCTATCCCATAATGCAGCTTGCCGTCCTGCCTCCTGCATCTTTTGTTATTGTTGGTTATTTTTATACGTGGTGATGCTTTCATTCAGAGCAGCCTAAGTTTTGCTCTGCTGCACCTCGCTGGATGTTTTCCAGCAGTTGAGTAACTTGGTCGTGCGACTTGCCAAGATTCAGGTCGAGTGACTTTATCGGGGCGACAGGGCCACTCCTAGAACTGGAACCGTCAGCTTCCAGGTTACAAGGCCGTGTCCTTAACAGCCTCACCACCTGCTCCTTGAATAAATACCTGTTACGCCTCCACAGAATCAAAACAAAAGCAATCATGTTGTAACAACTTGTACGTGCTCTCCTTATGCTGCAGTATTCTTTATATTCGAACCCTGATTCCTTGTTGTCATCCCTTATATACCTCATTTAAACTAATTATTGCAATTATATTACAATGCTTAAAGGGGGCTAATACCTTTGTCAGTCCTAAAATAACTTTTGTTGTGAAAAAACCACCAGCTAACCCTATGCATTCCCCCCACCAGGAGGTGGCGCTCTGCAGGCAAATCCCCATGGAGTCAGACAACATGGCCCAGACAGCAGCCACCATCAACACAGCACCTATCAACCAGGCCGCCGTGCACAACAATGGCTCTGACCCATTCCTTAACAGGCAAGAATCTTCTCGTTCCACCTCCCACCGGAACTTTAGATTGCTAGCGTTTAATGCACGTTAACTACAAGAATACTTTCAGGTTCCGAGTGGGAATTTCCCTCTGAATGCTGAGAAGGGAAACTTTTATTAGCTAAAAGGCTTCCTGGAAGCTACATAGTTATAATGCAGGCCTGCTAATTACACTGAGTGTCAGTTTGTGTAATAAGCGAAGTAATATTTTGGCTGCATTACCTCACTGGTGAGTCTAACTCTGGAAATCTAACATCAGATGAAACGTTTGCCTGTTGGTGTGGGAGGGGAGGGCTGTTTGTGATGTTTGCACTGAGGAGCTAGGATAGTTAACGGATTTGTTAGTTGGACAGTTAGTCGATCAGCTTTTGGCAGCTAAGCACCACCCGCGTTAGGTGTGCGTTGTACCTGATGCATGATTTATGGTTAGTGAGGTTCTTACCATGTGACAATGCTCTGAAAATAAAGAGAACTGAGGAAAGTGCTGTTTGTTCGCGGCCCTTCAGTGGACCCTATCACTCCCGGGAGCAGAGCACGGACAGTGGACTAGGCCTCGGCTGTTATAGCGTCCCCACCACCCCAGAGGACTTCCTCAACAACTTGGAGGAAATGGACACAGGTACTACACCTTAACTAGGGCCCAGGGTGACCGGTGTCACTGCACCATTCCACACGTGTGAGTTTCTTTTCAGCGGAATGCAGCATTGCACCGGAAGTAGTGAGGGGTGCAGCTAAATGCACAGGTCAGGATTACGCTCCATTCTATGGACAGTTTAAGAGCAGAGTTACATTATACAGTCCGGCAGAGTAGGAATTTGTGACTTTAAATGGTCATAAACTGACTGCTTGCATACAATATTACTTGGAGTTGGGTTGTAGGTCAGGTAAAGGGCTCAGTAGCATCCCTTATTTATCCCTATGTATCTTTGTATCTAACAGTATACTTGTTGATATTATATAATTGTCAACTGACTGTATATTATGGTATTAGACTGTAACACCAGGATGCTAGATTAATGTTTTTGCTGTTTTACTGAGGATATTAGTATTTTTCGAATGTTATTCATTGTCTGTTCGCACATCTTCCAGTTGCTTATCCAGTACAGTGTTACACGGTGTTAGTCAGGTTATTGGCTAAAGGACCCATCTCTAAGAGTTGATTTGTCCTCTGCAGGAGAGACCCTGGCCCAGGGCAACATGGCGGTGCCACAGCAGACCCGATTCCCCGACTTCCTGGACTCGCTGCCCGGCACAAACGTGGACCTGGGCACGCTGGAGGGGGCCGATCTCATCCCCATCCTCAACGATGTGGAGTCGGTGCTGAACAAGAACGAGCCCTTTTTGACTTGGCTGTAGGGGTGTGGGTAGCGGGGGCAGGGGGACAGGAGCAGGGAGTCGGGTAGCAAAACACCATATATATATACTTCCCATTTGGCTTTCTTTATTCTTAATTTAGCCATCGCTTGTTCTTGTCAGGATGCCTCATTGTCACAGACAAACTCTTTTGTGTTTGAAAGGAACAACTAACCTTTATCAGCCCGGTCCTTGGGGACCGCCAGATGGTCCACGTTTTTGCTCCCACCCGGCTCTGTAACAGACAGTCCACATTTTTTGGGAGGCAGCAATGACGTGCACTGTC
This sequence comes from Stomatorhinus walkeri, assembly GCA_026784285.1. NCBI lineage: Eukaryota > Metazoa > Chordata > Actinopteri > Osteoglossiformes > Mormyridae > Stomatorhinus > Stomatorhinus walkeri. Next base: position 9,465,961 of record JAODUD010000043.1, on the reverse strand, counting down.
TGGATTTTTCGAGGACCGGATTGACTAACCAAAGGTAACAAAAGAAAAAAATGTATGTAAAGATGAAAATGTAGTGAATCAGAGTGAATGCTGGTAGCACAAAGCTTTTTTGCACACGCTGGAGAGTGCCTCTTCTCTGCTTTAGCATGAGCACTCCGCTTTTCTGAGGGATATGACCAGTCTGGGCAGCTGCGGTTCTGTTCATGTGCTGGGCGACCGCAGAATGGAGGTGTGGATTTCTGTTGGCCACTAGGTGGAGCCAGCGCTTCTGTCAGCAGCACCCATCAGAACGAGTGAGGGTTGGCTGCTGGCGTCGGAGTCGCTCGGTTTCCCAGGGGGCAGCTGAGTGCCTCACGTGATTTGCGAGGGCTGACGGTCACTGTGAACTCTTACCCGCAACCTCCTCCAGCTTCAGCCGCGACCCTTTCAGCAGCTTCCACATTTTTTAGCAAAAGTAACTTTAGTGGCGTCTTTTTCACAGTTATGCCAAATAATTATGATCTTTTTGTGCACAGATTCAAAAATGAACGCCTTCGGAGTCAACTGTAAGCTTGCATTTGACGTTTACAGTTTTTGCAAGTATTTTTATAGTTTTATCGCTTTATAAACACACACAAATACCTGCCTGACTGTTTCAGTGCTACAGCTGTTGCCTCCATTATGCAGGATAACAAACATTTATCTTGTGTTGTGTCTTATGTAACACTACAGTATTCATTTTTATATACTGTACAATTGTTCCAATTGATTCAATCTGATTAGTAGCCTTTTTTAATTTTAATATGCATTTAAGTATTTATCAAGCTATGATTGTTTTTTTTCTAATATAGAATTTTAATACATTTGAATTTCAAAGCACTACAAACCAGCAATGTTTTGAAATATTTTTTATTCCAATATTCATGTTGAGCTCGTGGTAGTGATTTAAAAATGGAAATGCTCCCCTAATTCACTTTTTTTTCAAACATGTATCGTGTGTTTTTTATAACGGCAAATCACACCTCGACCTTTTGTTGTCTGTTTGGGAAATAGCACCCAAAAGCGGCACCTCTGATAAATCTTTCTTGCAGGGAATATGGAAAAAAATATGTATTTTGTATCAATTTTGAAAATATGCATAAATGTAAAAGTAGTCTTTTGGAGTTTCAAGATGGAAAGTTCCTAACTTGTGGGTTCAGAGTTGGTCGGAGTTGGTCGTGTACTTCTGTTGTTTTTTACTGCATGATAACTACGTACTTGCTATACCTAGTTACAGGTCTAGTCCATTTGTTTATCAAGAACATACTACGTTAGTTTTCTTTAGAATGGAAGGAATAAGAAGGCAGTCTTGTGAAAGGAATGAACGGTAGATATAAAGAGGAGCGATTATATGTATGTAGGTTATGTGTATCTTTGGTTATTGGTTGACTTAATGCTCATAATGTCCTAACGCCACAATAAACGGGAGCTGAATTAGGTTGAAGAACGATGTAGAAGTCCCACTGTAAGGCTATGTTCTGCCCAAAACAAAAATAAATGCCAACCTGAGCAGCTCTGATCCCAGGTCAGCGCTAGGCTTGCCCTGAAAGGGCTAGGGACAGAAGATGCAACCATCGATCTGATCCCATATCGGTGACCTTGGGAAATGAAGGGAGGCAATGTGCATCTAAGGTACAAGAGGGGCTTCGGCTAAATGCCTTTCCCATCACCAGCAATTATTACTCTACTAATGAACTGTTGAGAAGCAATTAAAACAGTGAAGGGACCTTAGCAGCAAATGAAATGCAAGGAGGTGTGAAATATTAATCTTTTTGGGACTGAAACATTTCTAAAAATGAGCAATTTTTAAAATGTTTCCAAAACAAAGTACTCATAAATTAAGAAGGCATTTTGTAGATGTAAGGTGAGGTAATCCACATCAGCATCTAGTGGACAAGCGACTTGGTTTGGATGTAAGCTGAACGGGCTTTGGGGTTACTCTGCATGGAAAGAGTACAGTGCCAGGAATCCGCTTTGGGTATGTGAATGTTTACGGTATGCTGGTGATTCACACGTTAACAGGGACTGGAAATCTGGAAGCAAAGTGAAGTTCACTTAAAAGAATGTAACCTCACAGAGTCCTAAATGGATTTTTTAAGCTCATGTAACTTCTGTTAAACCTTAATAAAACTTTTTCAGTGCCATGCCTGTTTATTATATCCATCCATCCATCCATCCATCCGCCCATCTATCCATCCATTTTTCAACAACATCCTGTGGAGAGTCCTTCACTTATATATATCTTTAATTATTTTTGTGATAGTATATTTCATTGTACATGTAACACATTTCAAAGAATAGAATTTTAATCAAAAACACATTCCAGTAATAACTAAATAAACAGTGATGTTAAATGTAAATATACAGTGGTTGTACCTACGGGATACATACCTGTATGTTTTATAATCGCAAAAAGAAATAATAAACATCTTGGTATAATGTCAGTTGAATGCCCTTCTGTATCTGAGTGTATATTCAGGAAAGCCGTGCTTAACAGATTAAACGAAGATGAATTTAGCAGCAGCCTCCTCCTTAAGTCATCCTGGCATTATTGCTACAGGCGGCTAGCGCTAGATACACCTCCTAGCTAAAAGTGCACGTCATCATTGTTTAAAATGCAGTACCGGACAAGCATTTTCTGGATATTCGAAGCGTACTGCTTGAGTGGCAACTTCTAACTACCTGTGCTATACCATTCAAAGTTCATATAAAATTGAATCTGTACCTCAAACGATAATCCATGTTTACTACGAATATTTAATAATTATTTGAGTAAGATCTCATATAAGTAATAATTATTCTTAATTACTGTGTTAGATATATATGTGGCAATAATTCACACGCGAAAAGAGGATTAATAATACATGCGTGCATAATGTTCATTATGTGATGATTACCCTATTATCATGCAGTGATACTGCAAGGCATCGCATCAACGTGATATTTGCATGCTTACATGCACAGGCGTATGAATTGAAACAAAAGCCTTACACCACACGAGCAGGTTACGCGTGACGTGACGGGCATAACTCGGTGAATGAAGTGAGTAACACGAGCATTATTCTTTGAAACACTCCCGTACATTGGGAAACAATCTATTGTGCGAGTCGTTGAATCGCAGAGCACGTGAGAATCCCGTAATCACAGAATTATGTGATTGGTCGCGTTTCCAAGTGCGGTTTTCATGCGCGTAGTCCCCGCAAATAAAACACACTTAGAACGTTCTACTGTATGCTGTGAGTGCCTGGAGCGCATTAACAGGTTTTTGTTTGTAATGTTATGGGAAGAACGACTGGGAATGTTGTTGCTGGTTCCCATAAGTGTTTTGGTGATGTGCAGGTTGATTGTGGCAGAGGAAGTCAGAAAACTTGGAGTTGTGCCCTTGTTTCAGCCTATTGAAGCTTCTAAAGGCAATGACTCCAGTAGTGATGTGACCTATGGAAGAATTGTCCTGGGGCACTACAGAAGAACTAAAGATGGTGATTATGTTACTCAAAATGGGGAGAAACTTAATGGAGAGACTCCTGATGTGGCTGAATATGATTATCAGTCTGATTTTGGTGAGCAATGGTTCATCTGTAATCCTCCAATAACCAAGAAGTTTAGTTTCCTGGTTTGAGTTGAAGATGCCCTGTTCTAGATTGGCGTCACTTGGAGAAACTGCAGGAGGAGGCTTCCAGCTCTCTTGGTCCTCGCGGTCCAGCTGTTGAATCATTGCTTCAGATGAAGCCAATGGTGGAGTGTGGGGCTAACATCATGACCCTCCGTGTCAAAGGTGACTCGCTGCTCTATCTCCTAGTGGACAGAGGTATGTTGGCCTAATCACATTGACCTCTGCTTGGCAAGTCTGGTTATGTGTGTACTTTAAGTTCTGAATGCTGCCCCTCTTGTATGCTCTAGGGGAAGCTTCCCCCCTACCCCTGTCGAAGCTGCCCCCACAGTGTGGGTACTCTCTGAGGACCACCTGGAGGGACACTGTGTTTACGGCACCCTATGATGGCTGCTATGGTGTAAAAGAGGTATTCATGAAACCAATGGCATTGATCTTTGTACTCCTTCTGTGCACCCCCCCCCCCCAAAAAAAATAACTTGTTGCCTATGGGTTGGGTTTTTTCCTTTAGGGTGACAACTATATTCTACCGTTGCGCTGGGGTAGTACCCCTCTGAAAATGACCTGTCCTGCTGGGACACCTGTTGCTACTTCCCCTTCCGTTTCCTGCCATCCTTCTGGCATGGTGGTGACTATACCTGGCAGTGGTGATGCTGGCCAGCTGAAGATCATGTGTAAGTTCAGTACTGTACTACTGCCAGTAGTACAGGTATGACTTGCCCAGTCCTATCACTTGGCTAAGCCTCTGACTTCTGATGGATGTATCTATTCCCCTAGTATACCTGTAAACTCCTGGTGGGGGTGTTTAATGGTAGACAACAGGATCAGTGAGCCTTAAGTTGGTGCCTAATGTCAACCATTTAATTCCTGTGTAGCTGACATGGAAATGGCTTTTCCCCTCTTACATGTGGGGTCTTCCTTTCAGATAAAGGAACCTGGAATCCCTTGCTGTGGGTGGCTGTGCAGTGTGGGTATAGTGTGGTGACTCACTCTGGGGGACTTGTGGTCACTGCGCCTTTTGCAACATGTGGGGAAATCAAGGTATGCATGTGTTCCTTGTCCAATATACAAGACTGCTTTGAAGTTCTGGCTAAACTACATCCCCCATGTTTTGGCACAGTGGGGTTCCCAAAAACTTGAGCATTGCACATGATCATAGGTTATGGAACTTTTAACCTCATAACATGGCTCCCCACTAAACGCTTCCCTCACAGGATGGGATGTACACCATGGAATTCATGGAGGAAAAAGTCAAACTCTCCTGCCCTTCACAGCCTCTGACTGGCTTTCATCCGGTTTCATCTCCACCTTCACAGACCACTGGCTCTCATCCTGAATTTGCCATCATGACCCCCAATAAGCCCTACTTCACACCTTCTCCTCAAACGGTCACTCCAGCTTCTGCTCCAGTAACCTTCCAGTTGCAGAGACCTGTACACTGGTATCCAATAGGTCCTCGCCCTCATCTGCCCACTCATGCCCCTGTACACCCCAAACCAGTTACTCATGTGGCTCATACTGTCCATAAACCCCTACCCACTAGGCCTGTCCCCTTTGTGCCTGCTGCCCCCACAAAATCTGTACCCCCATCCCACAAACGTCCAACTCCTCCTGCTGCTCCTCCCCATGTCCCACATTTCTGGAATATTAACAATCCCCTCATTCCGGTTTATCCTCCATTCCCCTTTCCTCCAAAACCTACCCCTGCCACCCCACAGCTTGCTCATCCTTTTCCCGGCCTCCCTACTCTCACCCCTGCCACCCCACAGCTTGCTCATCCTTTCCCCGGCCTCCCCACTCTCACCCCTGCCACCCCACAGCTTGCT
>JAODUD010000043.1:9425149-9437816 GCA_026784285.1 Stomatorhinus walkeri | reverse complement strand
AGTGCGTGCAACCCACCTATCAAAATAAGAAAAAAAGTGAGTTTTCCTTTAAGACGCTGGGTAGTGCGTAAGAAGGCACCTTTACTATCGATCCATCCACCCACCAATCCATCCATCCATCTATCTGGTCTTCCAGTACAGTGCTGTGCAGAGGTCTGTTGACGACCCCAAGCAGAAAAAGACGCAAAGCAGGAGATTCCCTTGTTTGTGCTGAAGTATCAAGCTCTTTCTTTCCTGACTTTGAGTCTGTATTGATGCTCGCTTTCCACACTGTACTCCTTCGGCCTCCACATGAGCAAATAGACAGGCCTGGTCTTCACAACAACCTGCACTGTAGTGGCTCCCGATCAGTTCCCTTCATCTTTCTAAGAACTCGACTGTTATTCATGCCATCCCATCATGTAAATCTATGGCCAAGAGCCAAACATACGTAAACTAAGCCTTACATTTTCTGTTTCCTAACTCTTTTAACCGTCTACTTTGCTGGACCCCCCCGGAGTACCTTAAGGTGATATTTGGTATTTCATTTCATTTTGTGTATAGTTAGACACAATTCGCAGACAACAAAAACTTCCTTTCCCCTCTGCCACTTCACATATTCCAAGCAGACATAAGCATCACCTATCTTCAAAACCCAGGGCAGATATGAGAAGATCCTGTCTAGGTGACTGATTACCATGTGAAACCTAATCTGTCCAGAGCCCACCCCATATCCTTGTCTGAAACTCCATAGCGAACTCTGACACTCTGGACAACCACATGATTGTGCTGTCATTAGGAATGAACAAGTATCTTGGCTTTGCACTCAAAGATAATATCGATGTTTCCCGGTACATTATATATGACTGCTGGTTCTTCCTCTAAGGCCTTCCAAGAATCATTCCTCATCCTAAAATTATGTCTACTGAGCTGACTGGTCTGGATAGTCATGGCTGCACTGTCTACTTGTGGTATCACGCCGATCCACGTCACAGGGTGGGGCCCAGAAAAAAATCAATATGGGTGCATCTGAAATGAATGTGGGGTCTCGATCCCTGCAGCATGTCACAGTCGTGGGCTGATGTACTTCCACCTGAGGGTGCGCACATCATTCATTTGAGGGAGCTATGCACCATTGACTGTGCTCATAAACCTGAGTCTGTCTGTCCAGTCATCCATAACACTGCTGTCTTTAATGTTCCAGAACAGGCTCCCTACTGAATCCTTTAAAGTCATTCAAAGTCTCGACTTGCCAAAAGAGCAGAGCCCAGCACCAAGCTAGGCCTGTCCACCCCTAACCCCAACTCCACCTCATCTTCGCAACACTGCTTCTCCTCTCTACAAGAGAAGACATGAAACCTACACCTTCATCCTGGTCTTTATCCAAAAAACAACGGAATCTTCCAAAATGCGTTCTGCTATTTCTAACCATCCGATTGAAACGGATTGTATTGTTCTTTACTGAGCTGGGATTTGGTACAGAAACAGCTGTTGCAGTAGGTTATGTGATAAAAATTATATTCCATCATTTAATACATAAAGTCTGGCTTGAGATCAACATGTGAGAGCTGCCTGAACAGATTATGTCTTTTACATTTGCACAGGGTTTTGTCTTTTGACAGATGGGGCATTTTGGGTAATGCAATTTTTTTACCCTTTAAAAACCACACAAGTCTTTGCCCTTCAAATATTTACCCAGTTTTTTTCTTTATTGACAGGGTAACTAATGGATATTTTGCACATCATGCTTGCCACCTTTAAAACACTTTGAATTTGTTAATTTGCCCATTTAGTTCAAGCACTCTACTAGTCTTGAAATGATAAACAACATATATTGTCCACTGACCATAAGCTGGCATTATAAAAGACAGGACATTTCAGTTTTGCTATTATGTAGACACCACAACAGGCAATGGAAAATGAATCGTAATAAATTACAAATTATGAATCGTCTGAGATTCACTTCAATTGATTTTGTGTTTAACTTTTGGGAAAACAATGCATATTTATATTCTAAAAATTAGCATGTTGCTACCAGATTTGAATATAGATAGCATGCAATAAATGATTTCAAATATCACAGATTCTGGTGTTCATTGCCATATTTGTGTGTTGTTTAATATATAAGTGGTCTTCAACGAAGCGTAAAGCTATTACTGCTGTCTTTTTGCATTGCCAATTTGACAAACATTAAACTTTGAACTTAAACAGCAAGGTTACCTCAGAATCATATTTTTTGACAAACATTTGGCAGATAAAAATGAGGTTTGTTGAACTTTGACTGGCTTATCTCCAAGCCTCAGACTTCCTTAGGTGCCTCATCCTGAGCTTTTGAAAGCAGGTCAGTTACAGGTTACAGGAAGAAACTAAAGTGGCAGCAACTGACTTATTAACACACAGAGTGTAAATATTGTATGTAATACTCAGTTCAGTGTGCATCTGAACAGTGTCACAGTATCAAAAGAGTATTTCACTGGTAATTAATAATGACAGGAAAAACTGAGGAACTGCTGATTCAATGCAATTCAATTCAATTTTGTGTAGCGCATTTTCACATTTTTAAAGTGTGTTACATTATCCCCACCCAAAGCCCCCAGCGAGCAAAGCCAGAGGTGGCAAGGAAAAACTCCCTCTAAGGATGAAACCTTTGGAGGAACCAGACCCAAAGGCGGAGCCCATCCTGCAGGGGGCAGCTGAAGAAGTCTGAACAAGCTTCCTCTCAGCACCAAAAGGCCACGGATAACTGCCCCAAGTTGGGGGGGCGCTTTCTTGGGTTCCCAAGCAGAGTTACTTTAGTTCATCAACCACAGGTGATTCTAGACCCTTTATAAGGGGGCTTCAGTTACCATATTTTTGCCTGTGAAAATTAAAGTGATAAAATTTACATCTTCACATTGAGAGGTCAAATTCTATACATCAGTTAAGCAGATAAGAAAGCTGTTACATCAATCTTTGACTAACACAGGCAATTGATACTCAGTGATGAAAAGGCACACATTTCCATTTATTCCATTTTTTTGGAAGGTTGCTTTCTTAATGTCGGTCCCAAAACGACATTGATTATACATGCGAAAACCCTGTCACCTCCTTTTTATATATCCTGATAAATTCATTCAGATCGTTGTGATTTAAAACTTGTTTCAATTCATCCTAAGAAGTTTGAGTCAAATTAGGGCAAGCCAAATAGAGACAGACGAACAACAGGTACTGCCAAATATTAACTAATTGGATCTGTAACCTTTATTTAAACACGACATTCCAGTAGAAACACTGTTGTACCTTGTCAAATATTGCAGCATTTCACATTGTCCAGTAGAGGGCGCCATAATTCTTTTTTTTTTAACGCAGGAATTTGGAAAGAATGTTCATAGTGAAGTTGTTTGCGTGCCCCTTTCTGTTTTATATGTTTTCCTGCAGGGTTGTGGTGCACCAGTGCCAGGACACTAGTCACAACGAATTGACATTTCTGTGGAAAGCAAAGAAACATAGGAGGAAAATGTGCACACCACACAGACAGAGAATTCAGTCCTGGAGATGTGACATCCAAGCTTAAAATTAAGGGAATGGGGGAATAATAGTCTACGTTCTAAGTCATATTTAAAATTAAAATTAAATATGCATTATCTGGTGGTGATAGTTTTTAAACAGCTGTCAGGTGTTACCGCTAAATAACTATATCAATAAGTTTTAAATCAAGAAATCGTCGTTATGCTCTTTGATTAACCTCTGAGTTACGCCAGTCTTGCCAGACTTTTCGCAAAACGTGGGCGCATTAATGCGCAGTATTTATTTCGCAAATTACACCTCGATCAGACTCTTTATTTCAGGTAGTTAAAACTTTAAGACCTGCAATAAATTCTCCGTTTTATTAAAACAGTGTGCTGCCGGTCAAAGAGAATCCGAAAACAGCAGGAAATTGCTGTTACCGTAATAAAATGGGTAATTTTTCAATCAGCAACATTTTAGGCATTAAAAACAGTCAAATAATCATTTGCAATCATCAGAAAAAAGGATGCTCCGCCAAGTGCCCGCTTTGTAGAAAGTGGTGAGGAGGCGTAACGGGAGTGTCCGGGGAGCTGTGCATGGTGCATATAGATCTTCAGCTCCGAAATTCCGGGGTGCCACATAGAGAAAGGCGCTGAAGAAAGCGAGGAATAACGGGAATGGACGGGATGAGCCTGTTGATCGTATGGTGCGCGCTTGGGGCCGCCGTGGCTAGGAGACCTAATGCTGAGGACGCGGAGGCGCGCGAGAAGATTCACAGCGCGAGATGCAGCTCGCGCTGCCTCGCTCTGCACATAACGCAGCTCGCTGGCTATTTCCGACATCTTCAGGTGAAGTTCATCATACTTACATCATTTTAACTGTGCATTTCAGAATTTTTTTTTAACAAACTACGTTTAAATGTGCGCGCCAGCTCACTTAATTAAGTGCCAAAATAATGTTAAGTGTCCTATGTAGTGTTGCGAAAAAATGGAATAAGCTAATGATTTTTTTTTATTAATGAATACATGACTTTAACATTTCATTATAGGCCTATTATCAATTTTCACTTCAAGAATGTTGCTTTAGGTAAACACATACATGCAGTTAGTTGAATATTATTTAGAATTTCATGCCGATTAAAATATACTTTATGTTTTATATATATATAAACTTTTCTGGATCCGTAGTACTCTGTGGAGACGGATTTTCAGATTAGAATGTCCCTTCACTGAAACAGCACCGATATGAACAGCTTTCAGACTGCGGGGGATGCAGATGCTGGGGGCTGATGCCAATATACATGCAGTATCTGGCCGTCAGGCTGCTGTCTGTGTGTAACTGTGGTTTCTAAAAAGTTGCATCGTCACTTCTTGTGTTTCAGAGTATAACCTATTTCCTTGCCTTGTGAAAGTTAATTAGTATTGAATTAATCTAGTATTCCTTGAGCCTATGGGGCCTTTGAACGCTTGCCTGTTGACTTGCTTTTCCTGCGTCTGTTGATTCCATAACAGTGAGAAATGTTTTAGATTCAGTATGCGGCTGCTGTTGGATTCAGAGATTACAAGTGAGGCTCTCGTGAAGGAAAACCTTTATTTTACAAGTCTCAGGTTCCACCTGCTTGTTCCATTACTCAAAACTAGTTATATTGACGAAGCCATTGATTCAAGTAAAAGATACAGACTGTCAGATGTTGTCAACTCCACATACAAATCTGCATAGGGGACGTAATTTTGTGCATTATATTGCTCAATTTCATTCACTGTATTTGCATAATACTTATAATTGATTGCTAGTGTAGTCGGTAGCATTATGCAGTTTTTTTGCTGCTTATACACATAGGCTACTAGCTACGGATGAAAGAATCATGAAGAAGCTGGAAAGCATCCATTATTTTGGTTTGTAGCGCCTGCACTGCAATAACGCACGCTACTAAAACGCGAATTTACTCAAACGCAATTGGTAAATTGGGAGGATTACGTCACTTTAATGCAAATATCGCATTGGTTCGTTCTCTCTGCGATTTTACGTGTTACATGCAGAGTGACATCGTAACGCAAGGTTCCGCGTAAAAATCAGGTGTCAAAAAGCAAGTGCTTTTAAGAAGTAGGCTTACTAGTAAAAGAGGCCTCTAATACTACTAATAACGGTTTAATAATATCAAGATTTTTGAATGCAATGGTTAAAGGTTTGGTTATGTTTAAACTGGTCTAACAACTGCCCTATTTTCCGTGGGGTGCGTCATTTTTATTTTAGGCATTTACATAACGTGAAATCTTGTGTATCTTTTGCATTATAACATAAATGATTGGACTGCATCTAAGAGCTGAAATGCTTATACGTAATTCAATTAGAGTCGTGCGTTCTTTGTAGTACACAGTAGAAACACCACATGCACAAAAATCAGGCACTAACTAAATGTATTACCGAGCAAGCACCGATCTTTTTGAAGAATCTATGCTACAATAAATACACTACTAGTTAGACATTTTTTACTTAATACTGGTCATAAATTCTACAGTCAAGCCCCACTGGAAAAGAATGTTTTTCATTGAAAAAAATGTTTTAGTTACCCAAACAGGCAGTCAATTAAAACGGACCATGATGTCGAAATGTACGTTAAACAAGTTATAGGGTTGCCACAAATTACGCTAATTGGCCACTACCCTTTGAAAAGCTATCCTTTGCTTTCATAACAAGCTTTGAGTGGGATGGTGTTAGGCAGGTGATAAAACCTCATCATGGCATTTTTGGGGCTCCGACGCGGTGAAAGGCTCTCACGAAAACGGAAGTGCTCAGCGATGACATGTCTGGGGGGGTACTGTGGAGTTTTGGAGGCACTACCTCCATTGTTAGACCCTTGATCTGACTCCTTTAGCAGCACGTGGACGACTTCAGAATCACTTCAGGCCCTAGTGATAGACGCACCCTTGGGTCTCTGATCACGAGGGTTTCAGTCTGTGCATAGAGCTTCTCCAGAGCACTGCTGTCATCAACTGGCCGCATGTTCCATGCAGAAAGTGGTTAATTTTTACCCTTTCCATGCCCATCAAAGCACCATATTGAAAAATTCTGACAGCTTCTGTGTTAGTGCAATTAAATAGAATTACGGCTATATTTAATGTAGGGTGTTTGTTTTAGTCAGGCAATTAAATAGGGCTTCTTCTGCATGTCACAACAGATGCCTGTTTACATACTCCTAGCTCCACCCTCCTTGTACCGCCTGAGGCCGTTACGATGTCCTTCAACCGTCGTACGCTTAGTTACAGCCAGATTTCTGTCGTTTTGTGCCGGTGACCCACCATTTATCTCCGTAATGTACCAGCCTTGATTAAATGATCAAGTGGACATGAATCATGAATCAGTCATTAATCAAAACTGGCAGTAATTTCCAACGTGTTTTTGGTTGGTCTCAGGCGGTTTGTGTAAAACACGTGAACGATTCCCTAGATCTGACATATTCATTTATTAATCTTTGAATAATTCGAATGATGGGTTATATCAGAGACAAACAGTACCATCATTTTTCATCGAATATAAATGCAGTAAACATGGCTGAAATATTTGAGTCTTCAATTATGTTTGTTTTGATATTTTAAATGTACAGTTAATTTGGACAAACTCCTTCCTTCCTTCGTTAGGCAGAAATCAGCGTACCTATTGGGTCAGCAGGGCTGTGGCTGAGAGACTGAGGCACCCCGCACACCTTTAATCATTTTATCAGGATTAATGGCATGACTGATCATTTATTGACTGAGGTAGTTGTCTGAGTAAAACTGCTAATACCTGCTTAGAGTTACTATTAACGGTATTAACCAAGTTATCCTGAAGTCAAGGCATTTGATTTATGTCACTGTCATTTCTGGGCTTGAGGTGACAACAGTTGTGCTGGAAAATGACTTATTATATGTTAATGCAGAGCCAAAAGATGGGCTGTGAGACAGACACTGTGGATGGATTCCTTGACTGAAGTAACTAAAGGCTAAAGATCGATCCTTTCCTTATCTGATCATTTTTGTGATCCACTTTTCCCATGGTGATTTTCTTTGGGGTAGAATTTTGTTAGCACCTTGTGGTAATTTAGATATTGGCTATAATCGGATATCCCTTCATGCAAAACAGTTCATTCTGTTCCCAGGCTGTATTACATCATTTTGAACAGCGTTTCTCAATCCAGTCCTCACGGAACCCTAGACAATACAGTCCCGGGAGCTGGGAGGGAGCAAAAACGCGGACTGTCTGGGGTCCCTTAGGAACCCCCCTCCACCCCAACTGCTTTAGACCTCATTTGGCTCGCAGTGGCATTAGATGAGTATGCTTCACATAACTATTGGCTTCACAAAAGGGTGTGTTTGGGCGCACTTATGGCAGCTTAAAGTTTATACACTACCCGTTCCCTGTCATTTTTTTTAATTGGTGTTTTTCATTGTATGGCACAGGCTTGCAGAATTATCATTATGAGCATTTTAGTTTTTCTGTCTCAGCGGTTCTTTGCCTTTTTTCTATTGTTGTAAATCCATCCATCTTAAATCTACTTATCTTGGTCTGTCTTGGAGCGGTGCGTTGCCCATCCCAGTCAGTAGAGGGCGCAAGACTGGGCTGCACCCTGGATGGGATGCCAGTCCGTAACAGGGCACATACATGCACTTGTACGACTGTGGAAAGAATCTGGTGTAATGAGTGGAAAGTGCCATGACACCAGGAGAATATGCAACATCACAGACAGAGCAGAGGTTAGATTCGAACCTTCAACCCTGAAGGTGTCGGCCAATAGCACAGCTACTGTAACCTTGTGTAAAGCTGTACATATACTGTATGTATATGGATCTGGGATCCTCTCCACAAAGGGCCAGTGTGTGTGCAGGTTTCTGCTGTTCAAACCCAGGTGTGAGGACTCTTCAGCCAATCAGTCCCCTAATCAATAATCTAATGAGGGAGCTGCAGCGAAAACAGCGGCTGTTTCTGGATAAGATTGGCCACCCCTGATATAGATGATATGTTTAGGTGCACAGCAGTGGCGGCTGGTGGCAAAGAAATCTGAGGAGATAAGAAAATGATACATTTTGCAAAATTATAATCGAGAATTTTTCCAAAGAAGAGAGAGAATGCATTTTCAAGTAATAAAATTAATTATTTCAAATTTTCATAATTAATTCTTCTTAGGGAAGGTACTATCTCCTCTACCACTTTGGACCAGCTGCCTCACAAACACAGTATATATACATGTATTTGTGCTCTGTAATGAATATAATATGCAATATTCCTAAAATCAACCTGGTAATTATATGTGTAAATGGATGTGTGCTTTATTTGGACGTCCGCTTGGCTGTTCTGCTCAGGACGACCGCAATAACCGTGGAAATAGCGAAGGGAATGAGTTTAATTAGGCTTGTTTTGCTCATTCTGGTCTGTTCTCCAGCAGACTGATGATGTCCTGGTCTGGTGCGAGAAACACAGGAGGTGCTTCCAGGTGAGGAAGCCGTCGCCCCTGATCACTCCCTGATCACTCCCTGATCACTCCTCATTCTGTGAAATGCTTTCATTTTGTAGCGTGTTGCATGACAAATTTTGGGAAAGTTTTTTTGCATTGTTAGGTCTTGTTCTCCTGTAGATATGGTCCCATGGTAATGTGTTTTGCAACATAAATACTGCCACCATTATTGTTTTTTGTAATGCAGTATTTTTAATAAATGGACCTGGATTGTATCTTTTTTCTTCACACTCTTTGGGCATCACGCCAAAAAAATTGCTTTTAAAGTCGTCATACCCTCGACGGGCAGCTTAGACCCCGCGTGTTTGCTCTTCGAGCACTTTTACGAGATACGCGAGAATATGCAGGTCGGGGCTTTACTTAATTGGTCATTTTAAGGGGCAATAAAAGCAGAATTTCGGGAAGCGAGCGGTCGGACGTGCCGAACACAACAGGGCCTTGCGGTGTTGAACCATCGGCCGTGAATGTGCTTTCGGAGAGAGATCAGAACCACAGGATTACTGGGTCAGCTTAGGCGGACCTCAAGGATGTGGGTGTCCAGACCGGACGGCATACGAGGTTGTTGTCAATTCCTTTCCCCTTCACCGTTTGCAAGACCTTATGAAGTACAGGTGGTATTTGTCACAAGAAGACTAATCACACTACACAGTACAATAATAGCTCATTAATTATCCTAGAAAACACTGTTGGCTCTTTAAAAGGTGATTAGGAATATTTTTTTTAGGCTGCCTTATTCCCTTCTTGGTTTCTGTGATGGGGGTGGGACTTGGCATATGTCCGAAAGGTACCGCTTTCCCGCGTGAAGGCTATATATCTAACGTGGGCCTCACCAGCTGCCCGACCAGCTTTCAGATGGATGCTGTCCTCTTACTCTCTCCTCAATAGCAGGTAAAGTACACAGTGTGTTTCTCGTAAAAATAACAGCAGCCATTTAACATGATCCTGGATGGAAGCGCATTCCTCAAAGCTTCCAGAAATCAACCGCTCCTTAAAAGCCACGTCAAGAGGCAGATTAAAATGTTAATTCCTTGATTAAATTTTACCGCCGTCATACTGCTCTCTTTGGGCACAATGCCAAATATTGCTTTTAAAATCCCATTGTACCGTTGATGGGCAGTTTATACCCCGTGCTCATATACCCATTTAGCTCATATACCCCTGTGGGAGATGAAGTTGGAGGCTTTAGTTATCCTGAATCTCCTGCTTGAAGAGGATCTGGAGCACAACCTTTGCAGTATGGCTCTGATATTCTGACTCAACAAGAGCACCATGATGTTCTTACAAGACATCGGTGTTCTTCCTGTTCAGGGTGGTTTAGGAGATTTGCCGGCCGGCTCCTCCTTCGTAGTGCCTGAGGCCGGAACGGTTTTCGTCTAGCCTCTTGACCGATTCGCCTACTCCACAAGCCTTGTTTGGCTTCACCTTTGCCATACCAGCGGCCCTCTGTCCGTCAAGCGATGGGCTTTGACCTTTGACCCACTGGCCAGCCATTAAACTAACTGGCATTGCCTTTGTCAGGACCATACCAGCAGCCTCCAACCCGTCAAAAACGGGCTTGGAACTTTGACCCACTGGTTGAGTTGAGTTGAGTTGACTGGCTTTGTCTTTGCCTGGCCTATGCCAACTGCTCGCTGTACCTGAAGTGACTGGCCTTTGACTTTTGATCTGCCGGCTGGCCATTGAGCTAATGGCAGAACAGAGAACCCCAGTGAGCAGAGCGATCACTGCATTAAGCACTGGCGGCTTCAGGCTGTTCCAGCCCTAACAGTAGGCCTCTCCACTCGGATTAGGGAACTCAGCTCAGCTTTTATTGATACAACATTTGTCCCCGTTTCACCATGCCCAAGAAACCCTGCATTTGGTTTTTTACTACTTAACTAGGCCTCCCCTAGTGCCAAGCTGCGCATAGAGAACAAACTGAGATACGAGTAATTACATGCAGCAATATTAGACGACCTCAACATTAACACACTGGCACAAATGTAAGTGTGGAAGGTATTGAAGAAATCTGTGAATTAAACCGCAGTTTTCATTTCTACCTGGGATATCAGCCCAAGGGGCAGTTGGCCGCAGCAAAATGAGGGACATTTCATTTTAGTGGAAGTTTCTGTATAATGGAAAACTTGGGCCGTTCCCACTCATTCACTTTTTCTTTTTAACGGCCTTTTTTCCCTCGTAATGTTGTTTCCAAGTCTATTCACCAAGGTCCCCTTGGGAAGGCTATAAAAACGGTCCCGTCGAAATGAAAGAGATTGTCTTTATAGCCTTCCCATTCAATAGTTCTTACTGTTATTGCTTGCGTCTCACCACAGAGTGCAATTCGTCACTGTTAAAAGAGACGGTTTAGCAGTCGTAGCTGGAGTCTGATCATGCATGTGAATTAATGTACCTGGATATCATTACCCGCCTTGGCGCGAATCCTGTAAAGATTCTGGTGCTGGTTCTGAGTTCTGGTTGGATGGAACGCTGCCTTTAACCTTTAGCAGCTTATAAATTCTTTATTGTGACAAATTCATTTGAGTCACTTGTAGCTGTTTAAGGCTTTCAGAAGCATCAGGTTAATCTGTGATTCAGAGGTAAATTCTTTTATTGTTACATACCATAGGTAGCTAATGAATGCTACTGCATAATTTTTTTTTACGTAAATCATTGTTTTTTTTCTGTGCACCAATCATGGAAGCAGGATTCAGAAAAAAAAAACCTGAAATGCTATGCAAATGAGCACCTACTCTGTAGAAACTTTATGTGTTTTTCTATAATGGCAGGAGTCATTCTTTTACTTTTTTAAAATATGATTTATCAACTATTTAGCCTTTGGTATGTTTCAGTGGCGGTGATTTATTTGGGTGGGGCTTTTTTTCCGTACTTGACTTGAACCACATTCTTAGCATTCATTGCACAGGTAATCCTACCTCATGCTGGCTTCTGTAAATATACACAGTCGTGCATCTATCCAAGCGCTCATGTGGCCAGCATATGAACATAAATCACATAAATGATGAGGAATTAGAACTTCACACTGACTGGCCCCGAGCTCTCAGAGGCAGCACTAATAGATACAATGAAGGAAATTCACCTATACTTGTGCTGCTTTCCTGGATTTGAATTCACAAAAGTCAGTGTGACAAGCTCTGTAAATCAGGGCGGCCAATCCGACCTGCCAATTTGTCCGGTCGGATGCAGGATATAAACACATAAGGCACACCTGATACGGTAGAGGACATGCCGATCATAAATCAGCGGCCAATTGGCAATGAATTCCATGGACGTTTTGGCAGAACGCCGCAGTAGGAGTGTCTTCCGGAAGTCCGGGTGCTGTGGGCCCACATCGTTAGGTCTGATCCACCAGGTCAACCCTCTCAGCTACGATAAACGCCTCTCTATCACTGAGCGTCTGGTGCAGTACAAGAAGAATTTCTAAAATGCTAATGAAATAGTATCATACCGGTGTGCTGTGTGGAATATGCATGGAAAATGTCTTTTTTAGATAACGGGATTTGCAGTTCCAGTTAATCATTAGCCTTGGTTGGATAACCCACATTCCATTTCTAGCCATTATCTTTTCTCCTATTGGATAGCAGCATTCCATTTCCAGCCATTTTCTTTCCTTCTATTGGGTGACCAGCATTCCATTTCCAGCCATTATCTTTTCTCCTATTGGATAGCAGCATTCCATTTCCAGCCATTTTCTTTCCTTCTATTGGGTGACCAGCA
>JAODUD010000043.1:9363223-9373251 GCA_026784285.1 Stomatorhinus walkeri | reverse complement strand
GGGTTGGTTGGGGGTGGCGGTTGCGAGGATGGGGTGAGCCACAAATTCACAAATATGGGCTGTCTGCTACACAGACCCGGCGCGGCAGGGGATCACGAGCAAGGTTTCCAGAGAAAAAAAAAAAACAATTAAGCACATACACGAACACGGGGTGTGTGACCCTGTTCTGCGCACAGAGGTGGGCTGCACTCCTCATTCTGGAACAAACCGTACTACACTGCAAAGGATGAGACAGTGCCATTGTCTCCCATGGTCAGCGGCAGGAGGAAGCAGGGGCTGGATGCTGAGGGGAGCGTCCGCTCTCAAAGGCCAACATCGAGCGCTGGAAATGTCCCACTCCGAGAGCGAGCGCCCGCATGTGCGGTGATGCTCTTACGGATATCCTCCCCTGGGACGCAGGGGCAGGGCTGTCCACAGCGCCACCGTAAGGTCTGTAATCAGCGCCGCCCCGGAGTGCAAACTTCAAAGCTGACGGGATCCGCGTGACTCGGGCGCCGTTCCGGGCCTGGTGTCATTGCACCTTGATTCATCGCAGTCACATGACGCCTCCATATTTAGAAAGAAAGGCCCATGTGTTTCATCTGCGCCCAATTCATACGCGATGCCTCTCACGAGGTTGCTGACGGGGTGACGACATGCCGCGCCGTTAGCATTAGCCGCAGGAAGTTAGCACGCACCCGCTCACGTATCCCACTGGGCGCAGGGTGAGGCTCCCCCGCAGTGCTAATGTTAATGGCCAGGCCAGTCCCCAGGCTGTCATGGCGATGGCATCTGGGGGGGGGGGCTGGGACGCGAAACGCAGAGCCTGCCACCTCTCCGCTTTAGCGTTGACAGCTTGCGCTTTTCTGATGAAAGTGGCGGCGTGTGTCCCCCCCCAAAACAGGAAGCTCGCGGTGCTTATGCAGGAGACAGATTCACGCACCTAGCTTTCCCATTTGCCTGCACACCCCCCCCCCCCCTCCACCCCGGCACCGCTCCTCTGACACATTCTCCTTAAACCCATAAGCCCGATTTAATCACACTGTTGCATCCCCTCAGCACCGGGAGCCTGCACCAGGCCTGGATACTGGTTTAAATTCAGAGCTGTGTAAATAAGCGCATGAAGACTCATTTCTCCCCCATGCATAATGGAGCGGGGGGGATCAAGCACGAGTTGCACAGGCCATATCTGCTGCCATTGACCGCGGGGGCAAGGGGGGGTTTACATCTGTCGCCATTGGGCTTATAATAAGCGTGAGTCACAGAAACCAAGGTACCGAAACTGACCAGTGCCAGTGACCAGCACCAGTGACCAGTGCCAGTGACCAGTGCCAGGGCCTGCATTTGGGCTACTGCTGCAGAAAAACCAGTTAAGAGACAAGGACACATGGTCTGGGTTTGGGACCCACATTTTAGTATTTTTAAAGCAACCTCGGAAATTAACGATTTAAAAAAAAAGGCTAAAATGCCCCAAGAAATCTCAGAATACCCTTAAAAGCTGTGATTTAGGGGCAAAAATGTGCTATCAGTAAAACACAGACCCTAATCCTACATTAAACCATCATTTTATTTCTATTAATTTAATTCCCTTCTTTAACACTGAAAAAGCACTGTTGTTCACACTACAGAGGTACATAACTTTATGTAACATGCAGCTATAACTACATAATGCTGTCACAAAACCTGCCAGAAGCCAATTTTACTTTTTAATAAACACATATATCCAAAAATAAATAAGCTGACCTCCGCAAGGGGTGTGGCTACGCATCGTCCGCTTACCAATTATCTCCCCACACCCATCGACAACGTTTACAGTTGCCTAGAGCAGAATACTGAATTTTCACAGTATATCAAAACAAGACGCAGGATAACAAAACCGTTTATATTGGTTCATTGTGTGTTTAACCCAATAGTATTCCTTCCTGGAGGTCGTCATATTGCACGGACTCTCAGAATTCACAGTTGAATATCAAACCGTTCAGTAAGCATCATACACGGTAGTAGCTGATGGAGGCAAAGGATAACCAGTACTTTTAGTTTTATAACATTGCCGAACAGCTCATAGGTTAAATATATCAAAATCTGCAATGTTTGTTTTACTCTGTAAAACAAAAAAAAAGTAAACAGTTTGCATTTACATCTGTTAAACACTATTTATTTTCCCAAATATTTTTAATAGACCTTCACTTCTACAGTTTCTAAGGAGAAGTTTAAAAAGAGACAGTAATACTGTCTGGTCAGTATTATATCTATTTTAATTTAGGCTTATTTCACATCAAAAATTAACTGCATGCAATAAATAATAATAATCGCATGCGTTTTTAAAAAGTGCTTCCAAAATTTCGTAAATGCACTCACTTTTTAAAAAGTGGGGGCAAAAGTTGCCCCCCAAATATTTTTTAAATTTCATATACTGATCTAAATGGACGTACAATTAGGCCTGCATGATATCGCATCGTGTGTTCAGAGGCTGGTTTTTCGGTACTATAAGAATGCTTACTTATGCCTACGATAGCTAAGCAGATTAGTAATGCATAAATATCACTGAGAGTTGTACTGTAACGCCCAAAAGTTACCGATCCGTATAAATTTGGCGTATTCTTATGCTACATTCGGATAATAGAGAGCGCCACATGCTACTGTTTTGATATCATGGAAGCAATAAGCACTAGAGCGGCAGCGAATAAGGTGACAGATCAGAAGGCACGATATCTTTTGAAAGGTGGGATATCGTGGATAAACAAGGCAAAAAGATGCTGGTGGTGTGGCGGTACTTTTTGCAGTTCAAAGTCAGACATGTTCATTAAACATAAGGATATGCCGAATTCATACAGATTACTAAGTTTTGGGCATCAGAATACGCTTCTCATTGATGTTTTATGCACGCTACTAATTTGCTTAACAGATTGTGGGGGTAAGTAAATGTCCGTATAGGACCGAAAACCTGGTGCCTGGACAAATGTTTACACCCATCATTTGGAGCCCTGGTGATTATTGTGCATGTGGCATATAATCAAAATGTCGCGCAGCCCTAACTTGCATTATAATTTATGCAACTTAACTGCCTTGTTTAACAGTGTAACAGAATGGCCCCTCGATGTCAAACCACTGCCTTCAGGTAGACAGGAGCTGGTAACCACAGTGTCACCTGCTTCCGAGAGATACTTTGACGTGTCCCTTTCCGAAGGCGCCATCGAAGCTAACGGGCTAGCAGCGATTTCCCCGGTGAAGCTTAGCTGGCAAAGCTACCGAGCACGACGGAGCGTCCACGGAGAGCACAAGGTCAGCCCAGCAGTCACAGATGGCAGCCCTGCTCCCATAGTGCTGTGCATCTGTGTTCCCATCGCAGGCCGGGCCTGCCCTGACATCACTTCCTCAAGTGAAGGCAGGCCATTTATGGCAAGCGGCACTCATTACACAACAGTCAGGGAGGGTGGGGATGGAGTTGGGGCTGAGCAGGGAGCACAATATTAACATATCTTATTGTTAATTATTTCTAATTATTAAAAAAAAAACTCGAAAATAAGGTGGTAACACAATAAACGGTGCCCTCCCGAACACAGAAACAGATTTCTAGGTCAATATTTACCAACTTAAAATAAAGTGAACTGTTTTCTTTAAATTTGTATATAAAGATGAAGTTAGGGGGAAAATATTAAACATATCAACATGTAGCTGAAATGCCAGTTGTTTTTCTAAAAAGCAACAGCGACACCTATAGGTCCGTGAAAGGATTGCACTGAATGTTGCATACATTAAGAGACGCTCCATGATTTCCAATGGGGTTACATTCTGATGAACCCATCATCAGCTGAAAATATCATAAGTGCAACGCACTTGGGTATTTAGAGGCATAATGGGCCATAATGGAGTTAAACAGAAAAAAATGTCATCAGAGTTTATGTGACGCTTACACTCACAATCGCTACAGTAAGCATGGTTGGGTGTATGCTGCCGTCATCAAGCATTGATAGAAAGTATCGTACTGCATAATGCTTGTCATGGAACAGACCGAAATTCAGACCGAAAGATTGCTCCTTTCAGACAGACTGGCAACTCCCACAGAGCTGAGACTGTGCAGGACACGTGTTGCGTCTTTATGGCCAAGTGTTTGGGCTGGACAGTGGCCAACTGCTTCAATCAGAACCACATAGGGTGGGCATCTGGTTAGGCTACAGATTAGGGTTACGAAAGACTGTTAAGAAAGAGCGAGATGGCTAAGTGGTGCAGGTTTGGCACGCTACACACTTAAGTAACTTATTTTCATCGCTTGCTATTTTGGTAAAACGCTCGAGCGGCTCGTCAGTAAGCGGGAAAGGTTGGCTGACGGAGCTACGACCAAAAAGACAGGCTAAGGTGTCCGCATGGGATTGTGTCTGTATTTATAGGGTCACCTTAAATCATGCAGACGGTTCCCGGACACCATCAGACTGACGAGGAAAACCCTCATCCTCACCGACCAGGGGTGGCACAGTGGAGCAAATCAGCCCCATTTCCATTAGAAACAGAACTATGCCTCTCAATTACTTATCCGCTAAACGAGCCACGAGACATTAGGAGCCTTTCACCCTTACAGGTGTGGCTGGCAGCTGGAACACAACCAGCACAACAGGAAGCCAAAGAAGCACTTCTGTCTTCGAGAAAATGTTTACGTGTGTTTCTCAACACTCTAATATTCTACTTCGGTAGTGCTATTCAGTGCGGTGCAAAGTGCTTTTACAGCAACCGCTCTTATTATGAACGCATGTTTCAGCAATCAGTTGTGACTTGAGCTCCATGAAAAATCTACAGGGGAGACGTGAAAGCTTACGTTCATCAGCAAATCCCATGCAACCTGAAGGAGCAAGAGAACCTGACAAAATCTGAAACTGGTGGGCAAATCCGCTAGGGGCTTATATCAAAATACACGTGGCCAAAATTCGGACCAAAGGTACTTCTACTAAAATCGATGATCTCTGCAATAGGCATATATTAGCTTCACGTAAGTTCTGAGTAATAATGGTCAAATGAAGCTTCATGAATTATTTCCTGTATTTTCTGACCCTACTAGATATTGCTCACCATTTATGAAAGGACTTAAAGCAAGCCCGAAAGCAAACCAAGAGCACCATCTAGTGGGGTCAAAAAAATACAGCAAATGGTTCATTCGCACATTACTAGCTCTAATGCTCTAGCTCTACTAGTTTAATCAAGCTAACAGGGAGGTCTACTGTTCACAAAGTTGCTATGGCAGCAGAGTTGACAGGCATATACACATGGACCCCTTCTGCACATGCTTCAGGATTTACTGGGTACAAAGGGTAAAGATGGTCAAGAAGCAGCCAATCAGGCACAGGGAGACTCCCGCCAGGCGGCGGGGAGGGGCCTACAGTGACATCAGCACTACTTGCTGTGAGGGGGTAAAGGGACAGCCTCACTGGGTCCTAGGCAGAACCCTGCCAGTGAGGGAGACCCTCCGATGCATAGACTCAAAACCTCTGGAGATCCTACTGCACCTTGAATTAGCCCAGCTCATTGCCTCTGTACAGCATGCAGGCTCCGCACACTGAGCATGCTCAGTAAAGAAAGCACCTTGCCATCTGGACTGAGAAAATATGCAAACGTGGCCAGCTCGTGCCATCCCAGGTCGACGCATTTCGTGTCTATTTCCAGCTGAGAAGAGCGGCTCTCACAAGCTCTCGGCTGCACGCTCTCGCACATCGCGGGTGCCGGGCGCCGACAGGAAATCGAAATACGCCACACCTTCACGGAAAGCTGCCTCCTGCCAATCGTGAGCTGAGCTGCAGGGTTTTAAGTCGACGCCTGCCTCGGAGACGGAGCCGGACTCACCCTCGGGTCTGTACTGCGCCACGATGGTGACGGTCTGGCCCGCGTTCTTCAGCGCCGCTGCGGCCTGCTCGTGGGTGGCGCTGCGGAGGTCCACCCCATTAACCTGCACAGTCACATGACCACAGAGACGTTACAGGAGACCCTGGGCGAATACAGCTTAGGAGCTGAGATTTTCAGACATTATCGCCGACCAAGGAATATTTAAGTAACAGCCGTAAAATCTTCACTTGACCTCCGGCTGTAAATAATGATAAACTGTTTGCTGCAAATGGGTAACAGGGATGTAACAATTCACCATGGCATGATATTCTGCGATTCAAAAACATGACGATACACATTGTAGGGGTATAACAATACATAGTAGTATGTACAACTTATTATAGTGCCATAGACAAAATCTCAGTTTTGCTTTGAGATCTTATTTTTATATTTTGCACTGAAAAAACTGCAAGGAAAAGAAATAATGTAAAAACAGCATTTTTTTGGTAAATATACATGCCTAAATAACACTAAATAACGATAAGAACGGTAAGATATTACGGATTCATTTTGTTGAATATACCGTGTGTATCAAACTCATCTATCGAGCAGAACTGTGTGTAGATAGTACTGTTACACCGCAGGTAATATACTGATATAGCAATATTTCAATGATTTATGGATTCTGCCTACAGTATCAAAAAACACTGGTCAAATGGTTCTTTTCAAAATGCATCTTCATTCATACAGTGCGTGTCCCGCAAAGACCTCACAATTTTACGCAGTGCTTTGATATTGTCCATCATGGGCTCCGTTACCCGGGTAACAATGGGGGGGGGGGGGAGGGGGGGTGTAGTTGCTCATACCGACACAATGCGGTCCCCTTTCCGCAACTCCCCACACAGGTCAGCCGGCCCCCCAGCCAGGATGAAGGAGATGAAGATGCCCTCTCCGTCTTCACCGCCCACGATGTTGAAGCCCAGCCCAGTGGTGCCTCGATGCAGCACCACCTTCCGGGGCTCCCTACGGACCAGAGGGTGGTGCATATCTGTCACAAGGCTGCATACCATGCGGCGAAGCAATCACCAACATCACGCCACAGCTACACACCACAACAATGACAAAGACTCGGTTCCTTTATCCGCTCATACAATATATATATTTTTAAATCCTAGTATAATATACCAAGAAAAATCTGAATATCCTGCTATTTCATTTTTTCTAGTCTCAAAACAGGAAAAAACTTGATCAAGTACTCCCCCTAGTGGACAGAATAGCGTAATAACAACTCAACAACCACATGCACACTCTACAGACAAAAGTATCGGGGAACTTTGCTCTTAAACTTATGGGAACTTTCATGACATCCCATCCATAGGTATCAATATGGAGTTGGTCACTGAGTTCCCTTCACTGGACCTAATGGGCCTAGCCCAACTCCTGAAGTACTACCCCATTCCATTAACTGCAGGGTCTGCATGCAGCTACTCTGCCATGGAAGTCCATTCCACGAATCTCCCAGTGCACAGTTTTTGTGCTGGGGTTAATAGCAGGTGACTCTTATGCACAGCACGCCTCAGGACTCGGTGACCCCGCTGTTGCATTACATGGACCGCAGCTGCGTGGCTGAGTTTCCATTGTTCCTAAATGTTTCCCCTTTGCAACAATACCACTTACAGTTCACCATGAAATTTCTGGCAGGAAAGAAATTTCACGATCTGATTTTATTAGAAGGGTGACATCCTATGACAGTACCATCCTTGAAGGGTGGCAGTGCATCTGAATGAAACACCTGAATTCAATGATTAAGAGGTGTGTTTCCATCCTATTGCCCAGACACTGTATGGTAACTTAAGCCTCGATTTGTCAATTATCATATCCTCATAAATTGTAATGTGAATTTCTAATGTATCAGAAAGTCAAAATGAAAGCACATGTTCAGCACACACCCCTAACATCAGACTGAGCCATGGAGTCGTAATGCACCTCAGCAACCTGTAGAGGGCAGCACAGGCCAGGGCTGCAGAGTAGTGAGATATTAAATAGCTTTGGCGGCTTCGTGGACTTTCTCAGTTTATAAATGCTCCATTAACCTCAGCTTGACATAACCCAGGGTACGAAAGCTCAGGAGTCATCTTCTTGCCACCTGAACATGTGTGTTTGAGTTTGTGTTTTATGTCAGCATGACGCGACATAAAAGCACGGTGCATTATAAACAGGTCCGATTAGGCGAGTCCGGAAGCCAGCCGCGCATCCACACGTCCACCTGCCTTTTTCATCCCCTGCTCGCCGTACCACGGCAGCGAGCTGATGGCTTCATATAAATTTTTATCGATAATCCCACGGATTGCATTTCTTATCAACGTCAGTCAATAAGAATTAGTTATGGAAAACGTTACTGGTGTGTGACGCAAAAGGGCTAAATTTCAATCAGCCAGCTTAAAAATGACACTCAAAATGTTGCCAGGTCTCTATTTACGACTGAGCAGATTTCTCTTCAAATGAACGAGATGTTCCTGACCACAGGATCCAGAGCTTGTTCCGTCTCTCCTCCCTTCCTCTCTGCTCATGCCCATGGCCCCCCTTTGCCAGGCTGCTGCCATCTGCCCCCCCCCCCCTCACCCACCCTCTCAGATGTTTGAAAATAAAGCCATTTAATTCCAGCTCTGTCTGGATGCATGGCCTGCCGGCTCTGAGCGGTAGGACAGGAGGGGCGTCGGCCTGAATTAACCCCCGTGGTTGGCCGGGTTAGGGCACAGGGACCCAGCCAGGCATGTGAGCACGATGGCGAGGGAGCCAGGAAGCTGTTACACATGCTTAAAGACGTTCTGCTATTCCAATAGGCCGAGTCCCCTAGAGCAGGGGTCTTGAACACATACAACTTGTGGTCACTCTTCAGCTCGAGCTTTTAACGGGACTGCTATTTCATTTAAATTTTTAACTGAAAGGAGGGAGAATAGTAAAAAAAAAAGATGTAACGTTAATAATCTACTGATCAGTGGTAAGATGGGGTTGGGGGGGGGCAGACTTAATGGGTTGGAAGACCATGTTGTGGGCCATACAAAACTGTTTCAGGGCTCTGCGCCTGAGCTTGAAATACCCTATCAATGGTAGGTATGCCCCCCTCCCAGCTCAAACCATGTGACAGACTGCGGGGGGGCAACGCCACTATCTGCTCAAGGTCACTATAGAAAGTTGTGATGACTGTCAATGGAAGTTCACAGGTCTGCAGCGAAGTCCAACTGCACTGTGAAGTGCAGCAGAAGACCCTGGGGCAGCTGCGCTCTGCGACGCGCCAATAGCAGAGGCCGTCTCAGAGCCGCCAGTCAGGCCGCACTCCCATAAAGTAAAATCACAGCCTATGCCTCTGCATATTAATTAAGCTCCATAAATCTTGCATGACTATCTATTCAATTTCAGCTGAAACTGCAGAAGAGCGAGAGAGATTCTGGGAGATAGGGGTGAGGAGTGTAATCAGCGGGGGTGGTAGGAGAGTGAAAAGGGAAGGGGGGGGGGGGCAGCATATACCAACATAGCACCAGGGGAGAGTGGAGGAATATTACCATTAATGTCATTTTGAAAGAAAAGCAAGGCAAGAAAGAGAGAAAAACACAGGGAGACATGTGTGTCAAACAGTAACCGGTGATCCATCCATCCATCAGACCTGGGGGGGGTCCCAGGTAGGGGTCCATGCCACCCCCACATGCCACAGGCTCTTTAGAGATGCCAGTTAGACTAAATATATGGCTTTAGCATACATGAGGAAACTGGAGTACCTGTTTACATTTTGCATATGTAGAATCACTCTGGACAAAAGCATTCACGAGTGAGACAAACGGCACACTGCAAACGCACATGTCGTTAAGGAGACGATTAGGCTTAAGTGTAGCTGGACTCAGCATCTAATGAACACCCAGGTACAAGTGCAAGCAGTATGGGAGCAAGAGCTACACAATAACTCCTAACAAGGCAAGCTATTGCCTACCAAGACCATTCAAGGAGCAGGTACCCTGCGGAACCCCATGGAATGCGGAGAGAACGCGCAAATTCCACACCGATTTTGATAAAAATAGGTTTCCCCTTGTGGGGACCGAAGAAATGGTCCCCACAATGTCAAAATAACAGGTTTTCGTCACATTTGGTCCCCACAATGTAATACATACATAACCCACCCACCCACCCACAGACAGACGGACACACACCGCACAGACAGAACATGAGCACCCACACGTGGGGGTGTC
>JAODUD010000043.1:9349431-9360698 GCA_026784285.1 Stomatorhinus walkeri | reverse complement strand
ACCCCCCCCCCCCCCCCCCCCTCTAATCCTCGCATTTTACTCTGAAAGTCCTTCTCCAGTTAAATCCTAATCTTTTAAATGTATGTGCCTCTATGTCCCTCCACAGGGTCAATGACTGCATATTGAGAGTGAACGATGTGGACGTGCGAGACGTCACTCACAGTAAAGCCGTAGAAGCCTTGAAAGAGGCCGGATCTATAGTGCGGCTTTACGTCCGGAGGAGGAAACCGCACTCAGAGAAGGTGATGGAGATCAAGCTGGTGAAAGGGCCAAAAGGTGAGGCGGCCGGTCGGAGCCTCTTCCCGCTGTGCCAGAACCTTTGGGAACGTTCATGCTACAATAAATTGTAGTCAGAATTTTCTTAGTTTTTTTCCCCCCCCCCGTTTTGTAGTTAGCGACTGATTTTCAGTGCCGTGCAGATTAATCAGTTGTGTGTGTATGGCGTCTCGCAGAGTTTGAGCGTGGGACTAATGAACACCTGGAGTTAATAAGGCCGTGAGGGAGAAGGTGTCGTCACTCGAGCCCCATGTGTTCTGTGTCGGACGCAGTGCAGAAGCCGTTTTAATGATCTCCAGGCCTAGCAGCACCTTGCAGCCTATCCATACCACCAGCCCCGATTAGCATGAGGTGTTGGTGTGTCCCATTGCCACGCTGTGTTATTGATTTCAGAGGTGATGTCATGGCAGCCTGTGCTGCGTGGTAATGACAGTAGCAGTTATGCTCTGCCCGATCAGTTTATTGAACCGCGTGTCATATCATCCCTCTCTGAGCAACGTCCCTCCCTCTCTCTCTCTCTCTCTCTCAGGTCTGGGCTTCAGCATAGCTGGGGGCGTGGGGAACCAGCACATCCCCGGGGACAACAGCATCTACGTCACCAAGATCATCGAGGGTGGGGCCGCGCACAAGGACGGGAAGCTGCAGATAGGAGACAAACTGCTGGCTGTAAGAGGACGCCGTCCGTCAGCAGTGACCGGACGTTCTGACGCTGCGGTCTGAAATCACTGTGTTGGCATCTCCCTCACTACTACTGCTCAAGGCGAACTCTAAGAAGGCTATATTTTACTTAAAAAGATTCTTTCTCTTTGATTCTGATACTTTCCTTTTCTCTGATGTTGATGGCTGTTTCTAGTAAAAGCGGTTGATCGACATGTTTAGTTAGGATGGAAAGAGATTGAGTGGGCTTAATTTGAAGGCCCTGGGTGTGGAAACTGCAGGATCACATTAACTTAGCATCATATTTTCCATGATGTGGTCTCTAGCCGAGTAATTACCATGTAAAATCTCAGCTTCTACCTTTATCACGGCATCTCTGGGAAACCAAAGTCTTAGCATCTGGGAAAAGGTCACATTAAAAGTGAGCCCAAATTTTTTTGATAGCGTGCTAGTAGCATGCTGTGAATTTAAATTTTTTCCCCACTTCGCTATAATTATCCGTTTGGCAATCAGCGATAATTAACGGCCCGGCTGTGTGTGTTGTTTATGCAGTCAGCTGTGCTGACGTGTGGGCCTGTTTGTCAGTCTCTCTGCTGTCTGTCACCCGTGGCCCATTTGAAACAGACCCCGGGGTCCTGGGGTGCCGTCCCGGCCGGCAGGGTTTCACGATTCTGCGCTGGGAGAAAGCACTCAGATCAGTGTGTCTGCTTCCCGCTTCCGGATCCTGCAATTTCCTCCCACACGTTTGTTGGACATTGATGAAATATAAATTAGTCCATTTTTGTGAACCGCTGCAAAAATTTTAAGACAATTTAACTGTTAAACTGATGAAACACCTCAGTAAGTCATCTTATATTTTTCTTGATTTATTATTGAAATTGGCCTTCAGTTTACCTGACTTCCTGTTTCATCATGTCATCGGTCATCCCCATGTTTGCCAGGGTGTCCCTGAGTGTCCCCGGCTCGCTTTCCTGTAGGTGAACAGCACTCCCCTGGAGGAGGTGAGGCACGAGGACGCGGTGACGGCCTTGAAGAACACCCCGGACGTCGTGTACCTGAAAGTGGCCAAACCTACCAGTGTCTTCATGAACGACGGCTTTGCTCCCCCTGACATCACCGCCTGTGAGTGCGTGAGCGCCGGCGCTCTCAACAGGGCACACTCGCATGTTTTGTATTTTATCAACTTTTTGGGGGGGGGGGGCGGATTTCAGGAGAGGAGGGTGTGCCGTCCTCACTTTTTCATTGGTATGATGTCATCCCTGCAGTAGCCGCTGATACGTTGCCAAACCTTGGGGTGTTTCATCAGTATATTGAAGCAGTGAATAGCAAATTAAACCATAAGCAGAAAGAAATCTCCATCCATCCATCTCCTGTACCTGCCTGTCCTATTCGGGGGGTCCAGAGCCCGTCCTGGAAGCTATGGGCACAAGACAGGGAGCAACCCAGGATGGGGTGCCATCCCATCGCGGGGCACACTCACACATGCAGACTTATGGGCAATTTGGTAACTCCAATTAACCTCAGCACGTTTTTGGTCTGTAGGGGGGAAAACCAGAGTTCTTGGAAGAAAACCCCACGACAACACAGGGAGAACATGCAAACGTCACACACATGGAGCCATGGCACTCGACGGAGACTCGAACCCAACTCCGAGAGGTGTGAGGCGACAGTGCTAACCACTGCACCGCCGTGCCACCCCCCGAAAGAAGTAGGTCAAATAAGAAGCCGTTCAAAAACTCTAATGAAAGATGCTGGACGAAGGATGAGTCCTAGTATCAGCAGGTATGGAGAAAGTGTGTACACACAGGAGCCACCAGGGGGCGCTCACCGGAGCCGGCCGTCTTGGGCTGCCGCTCCCCCGGGGATAACTTTGGTGATGAAGATGCTGGGGTCTTCGCCGATGTGGGGGTTGTCTGTACCGCCGGCGATGCTGAAGCCCAGGCCTGAATTGCCCTGTGAACGGAAGGCGAGGTTAACGCAACACTATGTGCACCGTCAAAGCTAAAAACATTACCGTCCACGACTGATCTGGGATCAGCTTTGCTGTAGAACCAGTGTACCTGACAATCCCCCATGTCAGCGAGTTTGAGCTTAAAAGCCCATCTAACACAACTGCCTCAGAAAACCCAAAAAAAAACGGACCTTGTTGTTTATCCGTTGGATGAGGGAGCTTCTCGACAAAGTGGCTACTGGCTCTCACCAAAAAGGTGGCCCGGTCTGGTTCCTAAGCAGACCCCTCCCCCCAAAAACCCAACAAAGCCTCAATCGACCGCCAGGCTTACGTTCAGTGATAAGCACGCGAATCAAAGATGGGATTACAGTGGGGTTAAACGAAACACGCCTGCCCCGGGAAAACGTACTTCCTGCCACTGTCAGCCTGACGCTTCAGCTTAGATCCGAGTCGGCTGGGGGCACAAACGCGTTAAGGCGGACGGGCAAAACCACGGCATGTAGGACATTCGCAGATGAATCGTTGAAACGGGGTCAGGATTCTAGTGTCCTGTGCAGCAGCTAAGTGACGTTTTAAACCTGCCAGATCACGGGCGGCAATCCTGCGCCATTCAGCATGTTCAAAAGGCCTCAGAGGTGACCCGATGCCTGCATGCTTTAATTCAAAAGGCCGCATGGAGCTCAAAGGGGGCTACTGAATTCACAGCGTGCATCCTAAATGGAAAGTCCCGCCTTAATGATGGATGTCGCGACTATATGCTTTCAACCAGGCTCAAAGGAGTCTGAACTTAAAGCTTACAGTCAAGTTTAATTCTCCAATTCAAAAGAGAGGATCTATTGATTGACACATATTCAGATTCAGTGCATATTGTTAGATTGTTTTACTTTACACTGTCGATCTAAGGATAATTTACTTTATGCAGCCACTTATTTCAACTCCATTTTAATCTGCTATTATTAAGACCCATAGCCATACATCTCACAGAAGCAGGGCTGGCAGCAATCTGGATAAGTCTCTCCTACGTAAATTTTCAGAGGATGCGGCAAAAGAGCAGCAGGGGAAAAAAAAAATGCAGTCAGCTCTTGTGCATGCTACACGATGTTCAGGCAGTTTTACAGGTGAACAAACCAATCATATCTGACACACACATGAAACTCCGTCTCCTTACAGGGATTGAGAGTATTTGGGTTGCATGCCACTCGCTTACCCGTTCAAGCGTGATTTCTTCATATTCATAATCAGCTTCTGTTCCATTGACCTGATGAAGTAGAGAAATAAGAAATAAATAAGCTTAGATATAGCCAATAGTTCACCTGCCTAGCTACCTAAAACAGGCCAGTTGTGAGGGCAGATGTTTCACTAACGTGCCATGTCAGATCGCTCCCACATTAGGGTTAGGGTGTTAGGGTCCCAGGTGACAATGGACCCCGGAGGAAGGTCTGCCTTAGCTAGCCTGCTGCAGACTCACAGAATCCACACTCAACTGTCAGAGCCAGAACACCAGGAGCAGAGCTCTGACAGCGTCCCAAATCCACCAGGAAAAAAGCTGATGGGAGTGCATGGTGCAGGAGATACAGACCTTTCCTTTCTTGTCGGTTTCAGCCCAGTCTCCCGCAAACAGAAAAACAGTGACTTTTACACGCAAATCCGACAGCATAAAACCCAGAGAGGGCAGGGGCACCGTGCACCTCAGGTGGACGCAGTTCCCTCATTGTCATGCACTGAAGCAATGACAGAAATGAGGGCGGTGTCCTTCAGCTACCCCGGTCACGACAGTGGCGGAGGGGCACTAATCCCTCACGTTCTCTTGTGGCTTCCATGATTACGGCCGGCGCCAAATGGGGCACAGTTAAGCCGGTTTTATCACTCTCTTACTTGCCCAGTAGGGCAGAAATGTAGTTTCCAGGACGTAGGCAGAATGGTCCATGAACCACAGGCTCTAAAGGGCGGTCAGAGAGAAGAAAACAGAATGGTTTGGGTCTGTGGTACCCTGACTTCCCAGGTCTAAAGAACCACCTGGGTGTCATCTTCATTACAGAATTGTTATGGGGGGGTCACAGTGACATCTATTGTTCCCAGTATACATAAAGTATGCAATATTGACTAGCAATATAGATCTATTGATACAACATAGATTATACCAGAACAACAAACAGAGATTCTGTGATAATCAGCATTTTATCTACAGTCTAAACAGAACCTCACAGGACAGAAATGCACATTCCAAAACAGGCATGACAGAAGACGCCCAAAGCATTTTCACCCGAACCACAGCTCAGTGAGTGAAGGCCAAAAGCAATCAGGGAGCATGTAGGTGAGCACTAACGAGCTTAACTGACAAAGCACTGCAGGGCGCCACCTAGGGGTGAGGGAGAGTCGGACCAGGAGCGCTGGGCCGTCACACACCCAGCAAATGGCCCTGCTCTACCCTGTCCCAGCTACACGGTTGCCCAACAGGTTCTGTACCAGTCTAGATAGCACGTCACTTCAGCACCAAGGATAGTGCTGACCAAAGTGGCTAACCCTGTGTTCTGCCACACCTATGTGTGCAGCATCAGCAGAGGCTTTCGTGGGTTAATGCATCCCACACACCCACAGGTTTGTGATCCTGTCTTTGTGGGGACTCTCCATTCATTTCTATGAGGAGAACCTAACCATAAGTGTCCAAACCAAACATGAGGCTTTTGGCACTTTTAGTTTTTGGTTCTCTGTGGGGATCTGAAAAACGGTCCCCACCATGTCAAAAAAAATAGATTTTCATTACATTGGGGGGGACATGTGGTCCCCACAATGTAATATAACCCTGATCCACACACACACATTTTACATTCAAAATGAGCAGAACAAAGGCACTACTCTCAGAAAAACACAGATGTAAAAACTTATTTTAAAGGTATTTCTGGCTAATCAAATATGAGAACAAAATAACACAAGGCTTGAGAGGTCATTACATCAATACATACTGTCGTGTGACAAAACAAGGCATTAAAATGCTATGGAAATCTGACCGCCATCACGGAGACGCCGGCAGAGAGACACGTCACATGTAAACACTTACGTATGACGGCGAGTCCAGGCTGTCAGTGTTCACCAGAACAGGTGGGGGATTGGCCTGGAAATGACAGCACAAACACATACATCAGTATCCCTCCACCGCGCGGGACCCTGCGCAGACGTGCAGACAGCGTGCTTCAGACATGCCAGTCTGCTGAGAGGCTGCATTAACATACATTGTGCAAGTCTGAAAACAAGCATGCATTACAGGTCACCATGGAGGAAGATTCAGACATGACATTTTATACTGCGGAAAATGCAATGCTGGAGCATAAAAACGATTTTACGTCTTCAAGCTTAAATTTATTCTTCCAGGTTTCCCCTGTCAGGTTTCTCCACCGCTGCAAAGCATTCAGACCCGTAGCCAGAGCAGGCAGGTCACCGTCCGGCCGTGACCTCTAACTGGATCGGAACAGCAGACGAATGGGAGGGTGAAGAAAGAAAAAAATAAATGGACAAAAACAAATGAAAGGCAAAAAAAAAAGACCTGTGACGTGGGTGAAGAGATGACAGGGGTCTTGGCTGGGACGGGCGATATAGGGATCACGGGGATTATGGGAGCAGAGGGAGGAACGGCATCTGTCTCCTGGACAACAGGGTCAAAGGTCAGAACACGACAAAACACTGAAAAACAGATGGTGGTGAAGAAATGGCAACAGGGGAGGAGGCTATGGTGGGATGTGAGGATGTGAGGTGTTTTGTGGTGGCATAAATGGGAAGGACTGGGCAAACTGGATAACCCCGGGCTGAACTGAGAGAAATAGGACAAAAGAACTGAATCATTTGGGTTAAAGTTCATACTGACCATAAAAATAACAAGACTGATATAAATTTTTGTTCCTTTGATGGAAAACGGACAGCGTATTCTGACGACTGAAAGGGCGCCTAACTGTGGTTATATTTCTACATGTCAGCGTGTCACAGCACTTCCCTGCTGGGGATCAGCGGCAGGACGGTGTTTCTGCTCCGTGTCAGGTGCCGCGTGAGTGCGCGCAGCACGGTGACAGCTGGGGCCGGGACACCGCCGTCACCGCGGCCAAGGAACAGCCACTCCCAGCGGGGCGCCGGCGTCTGTCGACCCACAGCAGAAACAAGGACTATAATTTAGACCGAGCGGCTGCAGCTACGGCCATAAACGTTTGGCACGCGGCGCACGCTGACTTGCAGCCTTAAGAAGGTCTTAGCAAGCAGTGAATCGGTTTATGGACAGATTTTAACGGAAGCAAGAGTTCCGTTTCAGCTAAGGTGCTTTTGTTCATTAAACACCAGAAATATATTACTACACTTTTCTGAAATCCTCGGCATTTGTGCAGAGCACAGCTGTATATTGGGATGAACTCAAATCCCATTCAAAGTTCAAATCAAAAGTTCATTTCCCATATAAGCAAAGTGCAACCAGGACCGGATGGCTAAGGCAGGGCGACAACGCTTATACGGAACCCAGGCTTCTTTGTGCATTAAATGCTCACTGGGAATTTGAACAATGGCCAAGGGAGCTGTATTGTTCAAAGTGCACATGTCCTGGGATGGGATCGGGAGAGTCCAGGCTTTCAGAGCACTTATCTGGGGGTGGGTGCTGCCACAGAGACACTAATAGCAGTCTATAACCGCGTCCAACATGTCGCACGTCACATTTGGGGGGTGGGGGGGGTCTAATTGTTGTTCCATTGCACCTCCATTAGTCATGCTACCAGTGACTCACTCTATCTTTGAGCCTAATGCTAACTAATTGCCTGCACTTGCATGGAATGAAAACAGCAGAAAGTGCTGAAACAAAACCAGATCAATGCAATGGATCAGAAAACCTCAAGTTTCCGATTAGTCTATAGGAACTACAGTACTTTTTATACACATGCCGATATGATCAGCGATATGATCCCCGCCCCCCCCCCCCTCCATTCGCACACTCTCACTCAACACCACCATGAATGATAAGGAGGAGGACCCCAGCCCTATGTGCTCAAAGACAGCAAAGCCTCGGACTGAAGAGGACAAATAGGGCACCACACTCATTTTGTAACAAAAGAGCTCCATGTCCCCTGAGAACAAAACACATCGTTCTGATAAAAACAAAAAAAACTCGCGTGCATGTTCTGCCTGAAATCCACTGCACGAACACGAAGAACCAGTCTCAACGCTATGGCCCAGAAAACTACAGAGAACTCTAAATCCATCATCGTTGTCAGTAGGGAATAAGGCTTTTCCAAGCACCCAGCATGAAAGCATGAAGGACAATCCAGGACAATGCAGACACTATAAAACGTGCCATACCTCATCACCAGGGAGGGGAGCCGACAAGCCGCTGAACCCCCAGCGGCCTGTTAATGGCACCCTGGTCATGCTATCGGCGGGGCTCTTCCGCAGACTGTCCCGCAGGCTGATGAAGTGCGCTTTGCTTCTGGAGAAGGCGGTGAAGGCACATGCGCTGTACCAGCTACGGGAGCTCGGGGGCAACCCCGGCCCGGCAGGCCTCCTAGCAGAGCCGGCCGAAGCCGACTGGCCCTCTGCGGCCCCGCAGCGATATGTGGGGTTTGGCAGGAAGGCGGTCATCTCAGTCAAGAGAGCAGGACGGCCGTAGGCTGCCCTCTCTGCAGTCCAACTACAGACTAATCCTGCTCCGTCCCTATTGCCCCCCTTTACGATTCACTCCATCTGGACAGGAGTGCTCTCTCTCCCTCTCACCCCTCAGCACCCCCAGATGTCTTGACAATAAACTCTAATAAGCACTGCATGACACAACAGGACGCAGTCCTTTCCCAGGCATGACTAATCAATGGGCTGCTCCAACTTCCATATGGGCAGATGAGCAGTAGGTTGGGCAGCGCTTCAGAAGAACCTCCCACCAACCCCTCCAGATTTACTGCTGTGGGAGGTGGTCCCGTAAGGTGATGACCCTTCCCTTGCCTGGGCACGATGAATAAAAAGAACCTTGTTTAGCCAGCGGCATGGCAGAGCGGGCAAAACCCACGGCACAAAGGCCTTCCAGACTTGAATGACTCTTCATTGAGCTGAACAATCTGTGATACATCCACACCAGCTGCTACATCTGCTCCATCACAGGAGGCTGGGGGGCACAATCCAATGGAGCCCAACGCTGTGAAGAGCACAAAAGCATCACAGGGGGAGGAATGTCCAAAAAATGTTTTGAATAGGTATGGAGGCACACTGCCAGCTGTCTTAAGGGCAGTTTAAGAATATGTGAACTTCCCATGCTAACTTTCCATGCTTCATATGTCCTAGGTGATCTCAATCTGAATTCCAAAATTTCCAAATGAAATACCCTGAACAAACACACAATATATCTAACTATCTACGCAATAAAATGGTTCCTAGTCACAAATCAGTTCTTCGTACCTTCATTGAGGAACCTTCCACACTTCAGTCTGGAACATTTCTACTATGTTAGCTCAGCCACTGCAAAACACGGTTTCTTCCGGAAAAAAAAAAATCCAATTTTATCGCACTCCATGGAACCTTTGGGATTATGTCGGCGTCGGATTGCTACTTCTCCACTACTGCAGATGTGCTGTGGGACTGGACGCCAGACCCAATGGATGGGCATCTTCGAACCCCTCTCCGAGGCCCCGTGCTTCCCCCCCTTTAAACTGCAGGATGCTGGATTACATTAATGTGCAAGGGCAAGACCAGGTGCCTTATCCTTAAAATAGAAGGCGAACAGCCCAACTTTGTTCTTTGGTGTTCAGCTTTCTTACACCCACGATTATACCCACACACTTTTACACATGCACGGATGCTTTCTTGCCCATTTTATTTTGCTACATTTGCATTACATGTATTTACTTTCGTAAACACTTTTATCCAAAGTGAGCAGTGAAGATCAGAGAGCAGGGTCACTCAGTGCAACTGGGGTTATGGGCTCTGCTCAAGAGTCCGCCGGTGATATGGCTACTGTGTCAGCTATGGGATATGAACTCACACAGCATTCCGTACATGGGCACTGATTCACAACTCAACGAGTGAAACTGAAGCCTCAATTAAGTGACATTTCTTATTTCTTCAATATGGTGGTTTTTCATAACAGCACAATGACAGGTGCGAAGTTATGCAAAGTGAAAACGGCTATATTTCTATCAATTGTTCAAAACAGTTTTGTTTTTATCTTCTATTACAAGTTTATTTCTAACAAAGGCACTGCATTCTATTATTCCATTCTAAATAAATCAAATAATCAATTTGGTGTTGCCTGGGAACGACAGAATGTTGGCGCATGTTGGAAAAGTTCCGCGTTTTTCCAAGATTCCATGTGTGCATGTTTTTGTCACTTCTTTGTTACACCATCAGTGATTTGCTTGATCGTGTGAGAATCAAATCCTCATTCCTCAGCCTACCACAGCATTCATTTCACACGTTAAGACCAATTTTGTGTATCTAGTTCAGAAAAGCAGAAAAAAATCTAATTTTTAATAAAAATATATAATAATACAAAAGCATGAGGAAAACTTGCAGACCTAACCCGGCAATAGCAACGGTTGTCATAATGTATCAAATTGCATTTGACAATCATTTTTTGCTGAATATCTCAATGAGGACGAATTAGATGCTCATTTTCACCTTAAGCAAAAAGTGTGACTGACATACCCAGTTGCCTCAGAGTGTTATTAGTGCAGTCAGTAGCCCATGCCTACAATCGTTACATAAAAGCTTAAAATTCTACTTTATTTGCCATTTATGAGCTCCTACCTCATACACTTCTGTTAATACAAGCAACATTTAAACATGTTTGAATGGATTTGCACAGTAAATGCAAAAATATAATGATAATGAGATCTCCTTCCTGCTGTGGCTGGCTTGTTCAATCCATCATCATACAGAGACACCGCCACCTGCAGGCTGCCTGCGAGTACTGCTTTTCCAGTTTTGTCTACTGGTCAGATAATCAACAAACTCTCCAAGTCACCATATCGCCAGCATAAAAAAAAAATAAACACAGACACAATATCCGTCAGATATGACTTTTATGAGTGATGCACCAGTCTTCAAAGCCAGCTTGGGTATCTAAGGCTGATTATACATTAAAAGGCTGTTATCAGGTTTTACATCAATGTCTATAATGCCAGCAAAAATTAGACGGTCAATCACTGGGTACTTTCTGGTACTCAGGTTTCTATAAGCATTCTCACTAGCCTATAAATACCATTTCCTGTTTGTATGACACCCAACATACTTTCCAAAGGCTAAACACAGATACAGTGGTGGGGGGGAGGTAATGCAGATGAGATGAGAGAGCGTTCTGTGATGCTTAGACAGAAAAATAAAGAGAGAGACGTCAGTGAAAGAGCTGAGAGACAGAGGGGAGGGCTTTAAAAGG
>JAODUD010000043.1:9337615-9349331 GCA_026784285.1 Stomatorhinus walkeri | reverse complement strand
CCGAGCCAAAACCCGGATTGCAAAACGGCGAGAAGCCAGGCACTGAGCACCAGAGTGGAGACACATCGAAAGGAAATGATTCTTATATGCCACCATGACTGAAACGCCAAATGACTGAAACGCCAAATGACTGAAACGCCAAATGACTTTCTGCAACAGTACTGCAAATCAGTGTTTAACTAAACAACAACAAAAACATTTAAAAATGTGAAAAGCAGATGGCAACAGGGTGGAGAGGCAAAGTACCAAAATAAGTTCTAGTTTGTTCTGAGCTCAGCTAAGTTTGAAATGTGGGAACCATCCGGTTGCCCAGCCTTAGTGGCAGTGCTGTGAAGCCATGAGGTGACACAGGCAGCCACCTAGGGCGCCATCTTCTGGGAGGGTGGTGACATAGCAAGCCAATTTCCCTTTCTCTCAGGCAAGGGGGTGCCGGCAGTGAAACCCGCCTAGGCCACCACGTAGGCTTCGAGCAGCACTGCTCCAGGGAGGGATACAGGAAAAGGATGCTGAGGCAGCAAGAGAGGGTCTACTGCAGGGAGAGGAGGAGGTGGAGGAGGAGGTGGGACTCACATGGAAGCACAGAGCAACATGGCTTGGGACTCGATGCCCCGCATCTTCTGCGGCTTCAGGTTACACAGCAGCACCACCAGTCGGTCCTGAAGGTCCTCCTGGCTTACGTAGTCCACCAGGCCGCTCACCACCGTCCGGGGCTCTGCCTCACCCACGTCCACCTTCTCCAGGTACAGGGAGGTGGCATCAGGGTGCTGCAGGTGGGGAAAGCGCAGTGAGGAGCAGTGGGAGGTACAGGGAGCACAGAAGAGGGATCCTATGGGCTGGACTTACACCATAAAAACACAGTTATGTAAAACAAAAATTTCCACAAAGAACCTTGGAAAAAAAAAACATATGATGCCCCTTATGAGGAAAATCTGGAACACGAGGTCAAGCGACATGGTGAGAGAGAAGGCAGAGAGCAGACTGTCAGAAATCAGGCCCTTTTTTGTTTTTTTTGGAAATGCCTCTTCTGGCCGTCATTGTGAAATCCGCCCCAGTCGAGGGTCTGGTCTCGGTGGGTCACCAGAGGTGCTGCCACTGTTACCAAACCGTACTCTCTCCTGTTTGGAGTCTAATGTGCTGGTGCAACAACATGCAAAACTGGGGACACAGTTCAGAACCAACCCCCCCGGGAGGCAGAGACAGACAGAGGCAGACCCCCGGCGAAATGTCAGCACCTCTGAGAAAGGATTTCAAAACATTCATCATTAAGATCTGAGAACCACAGGCCAAGTGAAAAGTAATTTTAGGCTGAATCTTACAAATAACTAATTTAAACCTTTCAGTTGTAGGCATTTAAGTGGACAATCAGTAATTACACAGTAATTAACACACATATATATACATATATATACACACACATATATATACATATATATATACATATATATACACATACTGTATATACACACACACACACACACACACAGGGTTTTATGGCAAGCCATTTTAACATTTAAATGCTAGAATGGATATGTATCGCAGATCTCTCTAATTCAATTCTTCCTAGTCAAAAAGAGCATTTCAGATTGTTCACAATTGTCATTTCAGATATCCACATCGTCATGCTTCCTAGGAGAAATTACATCTCTTTTGAATTTTTGCTAGTCACAATGTATCTCAGATATTCAAAATTACATTATGGATATCTAAAATGGTGGTATCCTTTCGGATATCTGAAATTTAAATTAAATTATAACTAGGAACAATTGGTTTGTACATATCTGAAATGGTCTTTTTCACTAGGAAGAATTGAATTGGAGATATCTGCAATGCATATCCAGTCTAGCGATTAAAATGTCAAAACAGCCACTTATACTTTTTATTTATAATTGTGACTAGGAGAAATCAAGTTTTAGATATCTTGAAATACATTTTCTACTAGTAAGAATGCAATTGTGGATATCTGTAACTGCCATTCTGACTAGTAAGAATATAATTTTTACTAGGAGAAATTATATTATGTATATCTAAAATGTAAGTATGGGTAGGAGTGTGTCTTTATTAAATGTTAAAATGGCTTGACATAGGCTGTCAAAGTTAATGTGACAATAGCGTGTCAACATGAAAGCATTAAAACCTGACTAATTTTTTTGATGCCATTAACGTCTGTTGAGTTGGATGGCAGCTTGAGAAAAATAATGAACAAAGGAAAAGGTATTTGAATGGCAGGTTCAGCTTCAAAACTGTCAGATGGGTCCATTGACAAGACCATAGTTATTTACAGTTACTGACGATGTGAAATGAATACATCGAAGTACATCTAATCTTAAATACCATACCAGGCTGAAGAAAGAATGTACCTCAATACTGCGCCAACATTACTGCAAGCCATGCCCCACGCCATGCCCCAACACTGCGCCAGCACTTCCCCAAGCCATGCCCCACGCCATGCCCCATGCCATGCCCCAAGCCATGCCCCAACACTGCGCCAGCACTTCCCCAAGCCATGCCCCAACACTGCGCCAGCACTTCCCCAAGCCATGCCCCACGCCATGACCAAACACTGCGCCAACACTAGACTATGCCATGCGGTCCATTGATTATTTTTATCATTACTCTGTATTTGTTCATTTGTTCGTAAATCACAAACTTTTAGGTTGTAATATTTGTACAACTATTGCATAACTTTTTGATGAGCAATGGCTACCAAAATAATATAAAGTACAGTGTATTACCTGATATTTTCAATAAAAAAACACCATCACCAACAAACGGTGCTGTCACAGTGAATGCGAGGCTTAGACAGAAGCGTTACCCTTTGTTTCCGCTGAGAGACGTGCCGCGTGACTGATTTCCTCGCATGTACAAGTTATCTGAGGTCGGCGTTCCCGGTTGGACTTCTGAGATTCAGATCGAGTTCTAGGTCATTTTTTTTTTTCAAACTGGTTGGTTTTATTTTAAGAAATTTGAGTTCTAATGAGTGTGAGTACTGAGGAACCACTGTATTTTAATCTATTTACAGCCGAAATATATATATCTTTCAGTTCTGAAACTCATTACCAGGATAAGTAAGGGCTAGATAAATGGATGGATGGACAGATGGATTCTCCTGTCGTTAACATTTAGGTCATTCAAACTCTGTTACAACTAACTGCATATCTGCATCTGGCACATTTTATTCATGTATATCATGAACAAACTCAAACATTAAAAAAATATCAGCATAACAATATTTTGATTTTTGTGGTCTCTCAAATCAGCATCTGGACCAAGGCTCCTCAGACACAGCCTGAGATTTCTTAAGTCACACTCGTAGCCCTAAGACCAGTGCGCACCCTGCCTTACCTGCTCCACGCTCACGATCTTGCCCACCCTCATGTCCAGGCGAGCAGGAGTCATCTCCTCTTCATCAGAGTTTTTGGGGTTTCCTTTCGCGCCCCCCTCTGTTGGCAAACATACAAGAAATACCGTGAATGAAAACACCTCTACACATATCAACAATGTAAACAAGCTCCTCTGGGAAAATAAAAGTTTCCAGAATGAGATATTGGACAAGCTGGTGCCACATACTTTTACCCACATCGTGTACGTTACATAAACACACATTTTCTAACGAAATGTACTACAGCCTGACTATCTTCATTTAAACAGCTATCAATCCCGAATCCAGCTCTTTAATTACTGGGCCACCAAACTCCCAGTATGTGGGGCTACCCTGCAAACGTCTAGAATGAAATTCAAGCCTGCGTCACACCAAATGACGGGCAACTGGTCATGCAGTAATGTTGGACATGACACCCAATCAGAGGTCAGAGTAACTTGGGGGGGGGGGGATGATGGGGAGACAGGAAGCTCATAAACCCCAAGGAGATTGTAAAGAAGTAAAGGAGGAGAGTGAGTAGAAAGCAGGAAAGAGCATGAACTGGTGTGATCCAGGGTCAGACCATGAGGAAGCCACAGCCATGGGGGGCGGGGTGGGTGGGGGGGGTAGGAAAGGGACATTCGGGCAAAATGGCGAAACGGGTAACCTGAAGAGCAAGGGCCTTAAAATGCTGTGGACCGCTGTATGACATGGGCAGGGCCAGGTGGGAGGGGCCACACGCTGGGGCCGATTAATGCAGAAACACTGGATCAATGCATAGGTTATTAAGTCCTAGAAGGGGGGAAAATGCCTAATCGATCGCCAGCACCCTCCTCCAAGAAATGTGTTAATCCGCTCCTGGTGGTGCGTCACGGGGGCCTGGTTCAACTCAATTTGTCCCAGGGCCAGGAATTACACACGGTTGGCCCTGACTGGGCGTAGCGCTGGAAGACTACAGACTGAAATGTTCAGTCAGACCCGGCAAATCAAATACTTGAGTGCTGATCTAGGCAAAGAGTAAGCAAATGAGCACCAATAAATCGGCTTGCCAGGGAGGGCTGGACTGCA
Source organism: Stomatorhinus walkeri (assembly GCA_026784285.1). Taxonomy (NCBI): domain Eukaryota; kingdom Metazoa; phylum Chordata; class Actinopteri; order Osteoglossiformes; family Mormyridae; genus Stomatorhinus; species Stomatorhinus walkeri. The sequence goes on along the minus strand of JAODUD010000043.1, from coordinate 9,344,905 downwards.
GGGTCCTGTAGCTCCTGTAGTAGTTTTCCATATTCTGAGCTGATGTTGCTGCTGGTCATAAACAGAAGCTGCACCCAAACAATGACAGAAAATGCCAGAAAATATCGTAAATGGAATCATCGCAAAAATAATTTTCAGTCCTCACTTCAGTGTGATCAAGATTTCTTGACCAAGATAAGATCATATGATTAGTCAAGACCTGGATTCTAAATAACAGCTGTTCATCTACAGCAGTGGTCTCAAACTCCAGTCCTGGGGGCCGGAGCCCTGCACATTTTTGGGTTTTCCCTCGTTTAAGATCCACCTCCTTGTGCTTATTACCATCTCCTATGCTGAATCACTCGTGGTGGAACAGGGAAAGAACTAAGCTACACAGGGCTCCGGCCCCCCAGGACTGGAGTTTGAGACCCCTGATCTACAGGAACTAAAAGTGCAAACCAAGTTCATTATTGACAGTCAATCACTTTTCATTATTGTCTCTGACATCCCACTCTATCTCTAGTGTCCCTCCTTGCCGGCTGGTCACTCCAAACTGATACTCCATTCGCTTCACACATCTTGACTGCAAGGAGCAACGAAACAAAGTGACCCATTTATTGTATGCTAGAGGAAGGCTACTGGCCACGACTAGCACAAAAAATTCTATTTTGAAGGCAAGAAAAGGGAGCAAGAATATCTGAATCACACATACTTATCACGGGCCAAAAGGAAAACGCTTGCCATCCATATTATGGCCCTACATTTAGCAGTACGGCCCAATACTCAGACAGAAAGTCCAACAGTACTTTGTCTCCACAAAGAAAGCAAACAGCAATAATGAAGACAGTAAAACTCTTATGGGAGGCTGGGGTCTCGCTGCAGTTCTTTGGGAAGAGCACCAATCCTTTCAGATGACACGTGACCCCAGTAAACAAAGATGGAGGTTTTCCCACTTTATTTGGCAGACATTTTGAACAGGCAACATATAGCTAACATCTTGTTCTCTCACCCCCCCCCCCCCAAATAACAAGATTCCATACTTTTTTCATAATGAGCCAATAAAAAGAATTTGATGTCTAATTTAGCAGAAAATGAAGTTATCTATTAAACATCTGAGACCTATTAAAGGAGAACGGAGCGCAGTGCCAAGCAGCCTCACGCAGCCTCCAGGAGGGACGGACCAATCAGAGCGCGGGAAGCATGCACGCATCCACTGCACGCAGTGCAACCTGACTTAGTTGAGGGCATGTGCTAAGCAACCACTCCCACGGATACTCCTACAACTAATACTAATAATAATACTGCATCGCCCATGTAAAATGAGGCATCACACAAAACGTGTGCAAAAGGCCTTCAGGATTTCGGATCAGTAGACCTGAGCCTGCGTTAAGAAGGAAACACAGGGCAGCTCTTCCCATGTGTGTTACAGAGCAGAAATAAACCCAAGACATTTTTTCTTACAGAATGTACATGGATATTTAACAATTACTGGGGACAATTTTAACAGAATTACTCTTACTGTAACATTCTTTTCTTTACATAAAGTGAAATGCAACTGTGTCCATTGAAATGTCCCACTAACCTTCTGTTACGGCATAGCAGGAATACACAGTACGCACCACGATTATGTGCATGCACACGACAGTATCACATTATTACATTTTTAGCTCCCTGCTCACTGTCAGTTATGATGTAGGATTAAAAAAACCTGCTGTTTGCATAAATGGAATTCTAGCTATAAACAAAGACGAATTTGCCTCAAAAACTGACGTCTCTTGTGAACTCAGTAGAAAGCTTGCTGTGTACCCCCCCCCCACCCCACCCCACCCCCACAGCACTCTGCATGTATGAACATTTCTGCTCCCAAATCATACTTGACAATGAAAGAAGACGATTTCACTGGCTAACAGGGGGAGCACAGTCTGGCGGAATGATCCTGTTTAAAAGGCCGAGATAATCCCGCAGATGCCTCCCATTGTTAGGATGAGCTGCACCGCGCACGGTAACACCATCGCCGGGCCCTGTTTCAGTGCTGGGCAGGCCGGCATGCAGGGAAACGCCATTCCCCCCTGGCCTGTATGCTCTCTCTCTCTCGCAGATCTCCGGCCCAACAAAAAATGAGAGCCAACACCATTTTCGCCTCTGTCAAGGGACATTTTCTGACATCCATAATGACCTTGCTGTGGCTTAGTGCTCAGGAAAAGCCACAAAACAATCTGATCGCATGGGTCATGCGCGTTGAGAGATTTATACATGAAAGCTGGCTGAGCGGACAGGTACCGGACGTGAGCTGTTCCTCGTAACGCCAAGGGGGGGTTGGGGAACGCAAACTGATCCAAACGCACGAACTGCATCTCTGCTGACTCTCTCCGCATCAACTCCATGGTAACCGCTGAGCCAGGAGGTCTCTCCACGTGACCGGGCAATCGCATTTACAGCATCGCATCGCGGTCACAGCCGCTGTGAATGACTCGCCAAGTATCCTCCATTTCATTATCTTACAATCGACTGACGGCGCGCGGCTTCAGATCAGGGACGTGTGCAAAGGAGGATGCCACAAGCCTGGGGCTAGCACGTAACACACCGGGGGGGGGGAGCGGGGGGACTATTGGGCTTGCCACTTCTAATTAACACAAGTCGTGACATGTCCCACAGCTGAATGTCAGCGATCTCCCGATATGATACCCAGGGCTTCAAAGAGAACAGCGTTTGACACCCATCAGGGGTGACTGACAAGCTGGGAAACAAACAAGATCTCTCATCCAATCCCATACCCAAGGGCAGCAGGACAGGAAAACATTAAGGTTTCGAGGTCAGGGCCTGCTAAGGTCATCAATCCAGGATAGCCAGAGGCACGGAGATATTTCTCGGTGAAAAACAAGCCAAATAGCTTTGGGGCTTGTGCTACCGTTACTGATATTAATTATTTTTAAATGATTAGGCCATTTAATTCCTAAACAACAACAATGCAGTATACAACACAGTTTTATGCATCATTTACCTATTATCATCCTGAAGGCTCTACAACACACAGTCCAAAAGCAAGCATGTGCTTCAGAAGCAGGTGGCCTATGTAATGGTCACACCGGCCTCTGTAAAGGGCCCCTGCCAAGCAACGCCACTGTGGACGGAGTCCTCCTTCCAAGAGGACTGGACTACAAAGGTCTGGTATAATCCTGACCTCTGCCTGACAGACAGACAAGGGGAAGAAAGGGCCGTGGTCCAGGAGAGAATTACTGAGGTCTCCTGGGGCTGGTCTTGCATTCTTGAGCTCTGTTAATATACAGTGGAGGGAAGAGATATCTAACTAATCTCTACATCTGTAGATACAGCAATGGCTCCTTTAATTGCAAGTCTGGAACCCCGGCTCTGGAATACGACTCTTCTGGTTGGGGGGGGGGGGGGCGGGGGGGACGCACAAAATTACATAATATGAATTCTGAATTCACTGCAAAACATTGGGTGCAACAGAACTGAAGAAGCAATTCCCGAACAGGCACAAGAGCAAGAACTGTGATTTTTGGAACACCTGGCTTTCTTCACTGTAAAATCCTGTCCCGATTCCATAGCTAGTTCATAAGAGAACAGTACACATATGAATGATGCCCCAAAAGAATCGTTGCCAACCACAAGAGCTCAACGACGCTCCACTTCTTAAGAGGAGATTTAAACTGAACACAGTTTTATGATTCATAATTACTAAATCACTGCACTGCTGAAATCAGACAAGATGCACTCTCCATTACAGTCAATCTTCAAACCCAAGTAGACACCATCCATCTATAGAAACGTCATCTATAGGGTCGCAGTAATTAATCCACCCATAGTAATTTCTTTTTCTTATTTCTTAATTAAAAAACAACAACAACAACAGTAGTGTCAGTCTTGCCCCAAAGGCTCCTGGACTCATAAATAAATTTCTGACAAAAGTTACAATTGATATCAAGTGCTGCCCCCTCCCTTCCTTTCCGGAGGTCTTTCCCACGACCTCTAACAGCACCACAGGTTCACAAGATGACAAGGAAAAGCGCTTGTACATCAGGGAGCAATTTAACTGTCAGGGGTCTCCGTTGGCCACTGCCAAACAGACGCATCATACGGGGAAGCGGTTCAGATCAGGAGCGGGAAATGTGCAGAAAGAGCGACTCTTTGTTGGGGAGCTAAACCGTAACAAGTACAGCAAGTAAACAGAGCAACAGAATATATAATGTTACACGCAAGGCCACAGCAGAACACTGAGGATAAACCAAGGGCAAGTCACAGCTGAGAAGTTCACCAGACGTTCTTAGGTACAGCTCTGCTCAAGTGGGCATAGAGACTGGTTAGACAAGAGTGGACCAAATTCAGGATTGTACCTTTCTTCTAATATTATAAGAGGACAAGAATCTTTGGACAGTATAATCAACTGTTAGAAGAGGATGCTAAGGATTCAATACATGTATAACTTATAGTTAGCATTACTTCCAGCGATGATTCACTGAAGGCTCTTTTCCGAAATCTCTGCTTATTCCTCAAGTTGAATTAAATACTGCAGAAATCGCATTAAAAGTCCATTATTCGTCCCAAAAAAAAACCTACCTGGATATTTGAACCCTATTATGGCGCCTCAGAAGCACGGGCATGCAGCGGTAAGGCAACGCCCTCCAGCCTCGAATGAGTCAGGTCTGATCATCACTGAATCCAATAGTTTGGGCACAGGGTACAATCTTTACCATGGATCTGAGCTCTCCTATACCGCCTGAGCCGACGGGGCCATTAGCTGCTTTTATCAGCACAATTGAGTGATCCGTTTCAACAGACAATACCGAGAAGGTTGCAGTGACAGGGGTCTTCCATCTTCCAGTGATTCTTGCCACTTGATAGACAGATCTCACAGCCAATATATTTATATGCATACATTTTCGTACAGTTAATCGGAGACAATAACCACTGAGGAGAATGAGAATAACTACCGATAAACACCCCGAGGCTGAACAGGACAAGACAAAAGCATGAAGAAACCCCCCCCCCCCAATTCGGTTTTTAACAGACGAAACTTCAAGCATTCCAAGCTGTGCATCGTCTGCAAACACACACGTCACATTCAGCACTGCACAGTTGTGGCGCCACTTTACCGGAAGTCAGCGATGCGATCTGAGAAATCAGACCTGGAAAATCTGAGATCAAAGCACCAGAGGCGTTCCTCACAGCTTCCACAGCTCAGACGGGAAAGGACACGAGTCCCAAGGTAAGGCTTCTGATTCCGGAAGTCAACCTCATTAGTGGGGGCCACCCAAGATCAAATTCCCTGGGTCCTCCGATTACAGCACCTCTGACTGTCACGTCTTGGACAGCTGCATCATTCAATGGAGCATCATTCAGTAAACACTTATAGGAGCAGTGGGGATGAACAACAGTCTCGAAAAATCCAATGGGACTAACCTGTTGTTACTTAAGGTGTTATTGACTTTCGGAAAGTTAATTGTTTCCACCACTAACGAACAAGGCTGTTCATTAAGCTGAGCAACAAAACTGGGATTGCCAATAACGCAGCACTACTACATAAATTCAGATTCAGGCCCTAGCTGCAGCAATCTACTAATGGTTAGCTTATTAGCTTTTAATATGCGTCAACTTTGTGTGCGTTCAAACATAATGTATCCGTGTTCTCAATCCTGGCTGAAGGAACGTACATCGTCATTATGCTACACTTAAAAAAAATTGCGCTTAATGAACATTTACTTTATTGGGGTAGGAGAAACATAAAATACATGATTATACCTCCGAAGCACGATATTAATATCTGTGTGCGAAGTCGGTATGCAATCACGTGAAATGTTAGCACTATAAATGGAGAATCGATTAGCTTCGCCTGTCTTAACACTGTTGGAGACTGGACTTGAATTTTTAATTCAAAAATCATTTGTATTGTAAAAGCACAACTGAGTGCGCGCGGGAAAAGGGAAATGCCCATAATGTGAGGCACAAACTGACCGAGTAAAGAACCCCCACCCAAACAAAGTGGCTTTCTAGGGATTAAAATACAATTTTTATCAACTCTGGAGTTACAAATACTTCTGGGCAGGTTGGGGGTGAAAATGGCTGGCTGCCTGCTGTATTGACAGCCCATAGTGTCCGGCACTAAGGTTCTCGTTCGGTCATCTATCATCTTCCATCAATACGTAATGATACCTACTTGGCAGCGTGCAGGGAAACCAGATCCCCCACCGCCAGCCCCACATACACAAACACCCCACTACAGAGACAGATCGAAGTGCAGCAGGACAATACCGCGGACGGCCAACAAAAGGGGCATATACATTTACAGCTCTCTGACTGCAGGGTCCTACGATCCCCCCTCCATCGGTCAGCACTCTCCCGTAAGGCGGTGACGAGACACGAGACCTGGTCTCCTCTCCCCATTAGTAAGGAACACCAGGACATACAAGAGCTTCCTGTGACGGGTTCACTGTACATCTCCGCGGCCATACTGGCTGCATGTCCCCACTCTTTCCCAGAACGGACGACCCAGCCAGTTCTCACGGTCCTTCATTACCTCCCCGGGACAAATCTGGGAAGCGTTTTAAAGTACTGGCTGATTACTAGAGGACCTCTTAATGGCTGAGGGGGTAAGGCTCACCTATAAAACACATTCAAGAACAGGAAATCTTAACTTCACCATCGCGTTGCCGACAGCTCACGCTAATCAACCGCTCGGTAAAAGTTACGTAAGGAAACTATTGGACAGAACCGCACCTTTCTTGACGCTTGCCCCAGTGGGAAGGGGGTCATTTCGAACCCCACAAAGGCTACTGTGCCACTTATGTCGGGTTCTACCCTGGCGCATCACACAAGCTTTACCTCCAAAAACCTACAAGCACAGGAATCCCCCCCCCCCCCCCAAAGTGCCAGAGCTAAACTTGAGGCAGCTACAGAGGGTGTATGTGTGTGTGTGGCCCCATACGCACGGCGGGGTGGTGCAGGGCAACCGCTGCGGGCTCTACCTGGCAGGCTCCTGCTGAGATGCAGTCGGCGAAGGCGCTGCGGCGGCTGAAGAAGGTCAGCAGCTGCTGCCAGCGGGAGGGCGGTTCCTCGGAGGAGCTCCGCTTGGCCCACTGCTTCAGCTTGGGCCCCGACGAGCCGTGGCCAGAGCCCGAGACGGAGCCCAGTCCCGAGCCTTGGCCGGGGGAGGTCCCTGAGGCGATGCGGCTAGCCCGGGCGTACAGCGCATTGTTGCCGAAAATGTAGTTCATCCCGCGCCGCTCTTCCCTTGGGGACCGAGACGAAAATCACGCTGCCGCGGCTGCCGAGCGACCAGTCGGCAGGGAGGTG
>JAODUD010000043.1:9284720-9305063 GCA_026784285.1 Stomatorhinus walkeri | reverse complement strand
GCAGCTGAAGACGGCCATTCAACCACCCCCCCCCCCCCCCCATGTCTCATACCGCACTTCCCTCTCACGCTCTGCCACCTCACCTGGGTTGCACATGCGCATGAACGCACACACACACACGCAGCACACAACCTGTAGAGTAAAACACCCACTTCTGATGCTCTTGGTACAGTTTTTAACAAGTGGAACATGGCTGTGAGCATGTTAGACTGAGAGCTAGGGGATCTCCATGAATCTCAGGAAAATATACAGTTTGTGGTAGAAAGAGTAAAAACAGGAAAGAGATGGGATGGAATTGAAAGAGGGCATTTAGCAGCTGAATGAGCAAAGATTTCCACCTTAAGGCCAGACCATCTGCGTAGCAAGACTTTCTGACCCAGTAATGGCTGGGCAACACCACCAGAGCCCCCACAGTGTTTGCCAGCCAGCCAGATCACTGAGGGACACAGCAGAAAGGGGGCTGGGCTCTGAAGGTTGTTGGCAAGGTCATGCACCATGACTGGTGACTGAGCGACACTAAAGGCTGTCTCCCTAACAAGAGTGAGGCGTTCCTACTTCACCAGGGCCTCTCGTCTCTCTCGGAACGCCCGGTGACTGCCCGACCCCCTCCAACGCCGAATACCAGCCGTCACGACGACGGCTCCCGCCGCATCGTCCTTGCCGTCTGTGCCCGACGTCGACCGCCCACCTCCAACACCTCACGTGGGCTGGAAGACGCCCGTTCATCACCGAGCGGTTTAAAGCAGGAGTTACGACAGCTGGAAACGGTGACCGACTCCCATGGTCACACCGACTTAAGGAAAAAAAAAAAAATCAATCTTGAAAAGTGTAAAGCGCAGGAGCAAACTGAACACTAAAAAACAAAATACTGCTACAGCTGCTGCGCATAAATCACAATAAAAGCACATCAGATTCCTATAACCTTCAGTAACGCATGCTAGAGAACCCCTGAATGGGTCTTCCCATTGACTTGTGAGGACAAAACGAGGTGTCAGCACCGCGCGCAGAGACCCCGCCTTAGACTGGTAGCGCCATTTGTCACACTGAGCAAGGACAGTTCACCCATCCAACTGGCCAAAGTCTCAAGCAAGCTCTGTTGGAGGAGAACCGTTTTATCCCCTACGCTCTTCTGATGACTGCCACCTTGTGGTAAAAATAAGACCTGCCCCCCACATTGACAAATGAAATCACCACCACCCCCCTCAACAAACACGCGCAGAGCTTCAATTTCAGCTGCAGAAGTGACACAAACAATGAAGATATTAATTGAGGGAATTCCCTGAATTATACAGAAAAAAAATGCTTCGCTGGAACTTCCTTCCGTGGTTTACTTTCAGGAAGAGTTATAAAGGCACTAATCTCCCTTTACCCCAGCAGAGGGCAGTATTGCACTCTTCACATATTTCCACATGCACAAACATATACAAGCTATACATCACTAAACTCGAGATGATTAAGCATAGCCATAGCAACACAGCCTCAAAGAATCCTGTGGTATTAACACAGTAAACACGACACAGACCCCTAGAGTCAACATAAACTCTGGCACCACTTTCGCAATTTCACCTTTAAACTTCATAAGGCCCCTAACCCTCTATTCCCCCGCTAGTATAACCTTCAGGCCTGGCGGACAAAGAGTACCCCCCCTCCCCCCCCCCACAAGCCACTGCGTGAGGCTCAAACTGCCCCCTGAAAGGCAGGGCAGAGGTGATTGGGCCTGGAAACTATACCCTATAAAACACAGCCAATCCTTACCACAGAAAAGGGGAGACACAGCAGCATGGATACAGTGCTGAGGAACTCTAGGGGAACATCAGTGAGAAAAGAACCCAAGGGGGGGGTCACTTGTTCCCCCCCCCCCCCACCAGAGGGGGCATGATGGGAAAATCACTCACATACTTTAAAATCTGTAGATCTGAGCAGATGTCCAGAGGTTGCATCAGGGGAAAATACACAGCCTTCAACATCCACATGTCAGGATGGTACATAAGCTTTGGAAGAGATGCAGAGCTGGGCGTGGGGATCAAGACCTCAGCTGCGCAGACGGCAGTCTGACACCAAGGCAGACAAATGACCCCCCTACACAACCTATCACAAGAAGAGCAACTAAAGTTAATGTTCTCATTCGCTAACACAATTTTAACCAAATCCACTATTCGGTTCCCCACATCACAAAGGCAGGCTATTTAGAAGCCCCGGTCGCGACCGAGCATCTTACTCCCAGCACAAAAAGACAGCCAAAATTATTCCAATGACGAACATTTTCTCTTAGCCCACACAGGTTATCACCTGACAAATATTTCTGCTGGAGCAGCACATTTCTAACCATTTTTCTGGCAGACAAAATGCCTGTGTTTATGAGGCTGAAAACTATCGACCTTGCTGGAATACTGAGCAAGAACCATTTCAACAGCAGCCACAACAGAGTGGCAGAAACTCACAGTCGTTTTCCTACAGACATCCAAAATGATAAGAATTACAATCAGCTTTTAATCTGTAATGTAATGTAATGTAATCTACTTCACATTTCTTGATCTGTTAAATGTGTGCCAGTGCCTGGCTTAAAATCATAGAACTCAGATAAAATATCACAGTCAGATACACAATCCAGTGCCAAGATGACAGATGAGTTCTACATCAGTGTCGCAACGTTCAACAGCACTCATGGGACCACATGCACAAGGGACAAAATTCCGACTTTTATCAGACTGGGCTTTTTACCATAAAGCTGCAGTTGGGTGCAGTTATAGATCGTCGGGTAAAACATTCAAGAGGAGCCTCATATATTGCATGCAACAAAAAAAGTATGAGCGAGTTCTCTCCCACTCTCTGCTCCTTCAATAATCAATAAAAAAGCAGAAAAAAAGTTCAGTACAGGCAGGATGGAAGGGGGGTATAAACGTGGTCATCGGTATTTTATGCAGACTCTCCAAATTGGCATTTGTAGAGAGTCCCACACTAAGAGAGACAAATCACAAAACTTTGGTGCTAATGCAAAGGCTCACTGGCAGAAAAAAAAAATCCATCCATCCATGCATCTTCTGTAACCACTTGTCCTATTCAGGGTCATGGGGGGGTCCTGAGCCCATCCCGGAGACAGCTGACAAGGCAGGAAATAACCCAAGATGGGGCTGTATTACAATAATATAACTTACAATATACAGATACATGATTAATTGAGAAGTCATGACAGTCACTGTTCTGGATTTTTTTCCAAGCAGATACAATGTGATGTATTTAAAGAAGAGGTAAAATGATGTTAAAAAATGATTAGCTTTATCATTCAACTTATTCACATTAGTTGGGGTTCAGCTGTTAAAGGCTGACCACAAGCCACTCCACGACTTCTTCACTGTATTAGAAAAACAGAATTTACCCCAGCACTGCAAGAAACTGGATCGAAGAAACCAACAGAATGTGGCTGAAGACGACAGATAGCTATTCATAAAGATCAGGGAAAACATGCGGCCTGACTTACAGTGCCTATAATTTTGGAGGTTGAGAGAAACTACCAGCTTCTTTGCAATGTTTCACATCAGATCACAGCAGAGCACATGGTGTATATGTAGGACGTGATAGTTGTTTCACTTTTGAGCAAAGCACCACACCTAAAATGCACCAGTCAAATAAAACAATCAAAACAGCAGCAGAAATGACTAGCTAGCACTAACACTGCCATCTGCTGGTCAGTGAGAGACATTTTCATCGGGCCCCTTGCACATTACCACACGCGTTTCCCATGGCAAAACATCACCTTTCCTGGTCCTGATGCTGACGTCGCAGCGGCAGGTTAAGGGTAAATCACAACCCACCAGCTGCAGCAAAACTCCAGAAGGCTGTACCGGCTACACAAGGTTACTCACTCAACGTGACCTTGGCCGCCTGGGTACATTGACAGGCGTGAGCAGATAGTAGCGGCTAAGTTCTGTCATGCAATGACCCCCACTTCCACAAAGGCACCTTATCTCAGCTTGGGGGCACCGCGAGGCTGGCGACTGTGGCCGAGCCATGACAGCGACGGTGCTGAGTCACAGGGTACTGGGGACAGAGGACACACGCGGTGACCTACTACACTCACGACACCACGGCTCCCCCTACAGGGGAGGGAATGCGCTGCAGGGCCCAGGTAGTGCTTAATCATAGAGCAGGTGTTGTGCACTTACTCTCTCAAGGCACGGGAGAGCGGGAAAAAGAATGGGGGGGGGGGGGAGGCTCCTCAAGGACTCTGCGTTCTCAGTTATAATTAACTATACAATGCATCAAACAGTCCTGGACCCATTCCCAGCTGTTACGCCCGGTAAATCGTTATGGTGACACCGACATAGTCACCAGGCCTCTGCAGTTTCTGGGAACTTGCCACGGAAGCCAGGCATGCCACTCTCTGCCAGCGCCGGGGGCTCCGCACCTGTCGCCCCGTGTGCACGCCCAAGTCAGAGAGGAGCAGACGCCACTCGAACCGCTCCCGGGGACAGAGCCAGGTGGGGGGGGGACCGGCGGGGTCTGCCACAGCCGGGCCTTTAGGGGGCGACAGTGGCCACGTAAAGGGGAGCGGCGAGGCGGTCACTGGCACCCGGGAATCCTCTGATCAATATGCAGCACGAGGGGGACGAGCAGAGCGGAGGGAAGGTTACTGGAGACGCCCGCAGGGGGGGGGGGGGGGGGCTTTCATGTGTCGCGCGACTGCAGTGCAGGCAATGCAGGGAAACCAGTGCATCATCTCGACTAATACTACTAATGATGATAATACTGATTAGGGTCAGACAGTGGACCCTCCTGGGCTCAGCCGGCTCACGGGGGTCGGCCCAGCTGACTGGCTCACTGCTGCTCAGGTCAGCGGGGCAGACCACAATTCTCTCAATATGCGACACGCGTAACTTTAACTGATGGGGTACAGCCCTGTTGGGGTTGATGCCCTCTCCTGAGTTATTCCCCGCCTTGTGCCAGTAGCTTCCGGGATTGACTTTGAACCTGGAAAAGAACATGTGTGTACAGAAAATGAATGGATGGATACAGAAAACGGATGGATAGATGGATGGATGGATGGATGGATGGTATGACACAAGCAAATTTAATACTAAGGCACTACCTGACCCTAACACCCAAAAACGTGCCAGATTGCTGGAGCTGATGGGATGCGATTCACCCCTAACGAGCGACCGCAATGTTAGCATCAGGACCAGATAATGTGCAGGGGGCCCCATGAAAATGCCTCATACTGACCAGCAGTGTGTGCTCAGGACACCACAGTACCCCCGACAGGGAGGGGATGCGCCTGAGTCAGCCGAGAGGAACCCCCCCCCCACTTCACTGTGCTGGACTGTCTGGCCCGTCTGTGTGGTTTGATACATCAGACAACAGGAGACAGCGCACCCATGCATTTCTGTAAAGCACTACAAACCCACCCATCCGTCCCATCAAGGATGATTCTGCACTCACACACACACACAACAATCTATAGCTACCAGTCCATCTGAACAATGTCTGTAGACTGCAGGGAAACATGAACAGCAAGGGCCTACCTACACAAGTAAAGGACCGGATTGGCTGACCATAAGCACAGAGAAATCACTTTTGCGTCAAATACTCAAGAACCGGGACGCTTAACATCGCCACAAGAGAACAGGAAAGGGAGGTAAAGGACCAAACCAGCGATAAACCAAAGGACCAAACCAGCGATAAACCCTCCAAAAACTAGGTGACCACTAGTCAAGCAGAGCAGCCCCAACCACACACCATGGGATCACCTGGCACTGACAATCACTGACAGGTTTATCCCACTTCCAAGCCGAGCGGTGACTGACAGTGCTCAATAAACCTCATCCACCGCATGTTTCTCCCGTCACCACAAGATGTGAGTCACCGTAGGAAGAATCAGCAGAAAGATAATAGTGCTTTATTCAGTATTTTGTTCTACAGATTGATTCTCATTGTATTTTTTTTTTTGCATGTGGGTTTTTATGAATGGAAACCGTGCTTTTGATTATTATCAAGAAAACAAGCTAGACAAAATCAAGCAGCCTCTTAGTAACAGCCAATCCGGGCAGAGTAGCATTTGAAAGGTAAGCGGAAGGCCACCCAATGGTCAGTCATTAGCTCAAGGTCATGGCGCTAAAGACACAGTAGGGAATGGCCTGATACACCACACAACTGACCACTCAAATTCTAGGTACTAACCCAGCAAACGCCTACCTACACTGCTAGAAATTTAAAACCAGGAAAGAGCAACTTCTGGAGTCAGAAGTAGAAGACTCCTTGCAAAGTGCTAATGTTTATAAATGAGGATGTCACCATCGAGTTCTTTGATGGCAACAACAAAGCCAGGGTCAACTCATCCAGGCACCTTGAATCACTTCTTCCACGCGAGTAATTCCATAAATGTCTGGTATATGACATACATGATTATACTGTCTGCAACCTCCTCTCATAACCAGGTAGTACTGCTGAGAAGGACCCCACCACATACTCAAATCAGAGAGAGTCAAAAAAAAGAGCCAGAATCCAGAGTGGAGAGGAACCGCTGGTCTGAAGCTGGCACCTCCTTGGAACAGGCTCGCACAGCGGTCAGCCAAGATACCCGACCCATTTCAATCCCTCCCCTCACATGGGGGAGCAAAACTAACAATCCTCATCTACTGCCATTTCCCTCATCAATAGCTTATGGGCAGTGGGGGGGTGGGGATTAAGCAGGGGGACAAGAAACAAATATCACACAGATGTTGCCTGGGCCCCCAGCAGCTCCCGATTAATGCAAATGGCATGGCTCAAACCATTATATGGACTTCCCTTCCAAGGCAAGCCAAACAAGAGCAACACGAGCGAGTACCAGGGCTCAGATTACACATCTGAAGCCAAAACGAAGACGCAAAGAAGCGTTGCAAACAATATCAGGTGAAAGTACGGTGTACTGAACACGATGTCCAAAAGTACAAATTCATAAAGGGACATAGATGATCTAAGGAGAGAGAGCAGCCAATCAAATGAGCCTTATTTTCAAGCAGGCAGCTTAATGGGCGCAAGCACTATGACTCACAGGTGCGTAACCATACCGAAATGACTCAACCCTCATTCCCTCAATAATGCTACCTTCTTCCAGCTGTTACTACCAGCATGAAACACAATGAGCCTAGGGAACATACAGAAATGTTTCCAGGATGGGACTGGATCTTTGTGTCTTAGTATATTATGAAAGATAATTGTGGACAGGCATAAACACGGGCAGCTAAAAGTAACTATAGTAAAATGTAATGCAACTGCTTCGTCGCAGGTAAATGCAACTCAGACCAAGGGACCAAATACCTAGCTGCTAAAACCTAGTATTGGTAATTGCCTTTGAAGGGTCCCACCGTCAGCCAAGTTTCAGCAAACACCCCCAGTCCAGCAGACAGTTTCCAGCCCTAAAAAACTCTTCCCAACCCACCAGACAGTGAAAGCAAGAGTAGTTTGGATTTCAGGTACCGGGTCACTGACTCAGGGTCCACGTGGTGAAGGCAGCCCATGGACACAGAGCTATGACGACAGACATAGCTTGCTCTTACAATGGCCCCTCGCAGAACAATTTCCTGACTCCAGTCATCCAACATAAAAGATTCTCTCCCAAAGCAACTAAAAATTAAAACACCGGCTGACAAAACCATCAGAATGAGAATGACTTGATTTTTACACAAAGGGTTTCAAAATCAGCCGGCCCAGTGTGCTACTGATCCACAGTTTAAAAATCCCATTCATTCAGAAGTGCTGTCAGTCGGCATTAAAAAGTACAACAAAAGATTAAATGTCATATATGCTGCATTATGCATTACTTTCAGGAGGAGAGTGGCATAGATGCTCCACGCGTATGGAGTCCGTTTTTAAAAAAAAAAAAAAAAAAAAGCGATACAAACTTAAATATTCACCAAGAAAAGCTGAATATAATGCAGTAATGCCATATTTTAACCTCATTAACTTTGCTGAACTTAAAGCTTACACTACTTGCCAGTGAACCTTACACCTTCTAAATGGTTTAACTGCACAAAGAATTTTAGTGCTGTTTCGTTACATTATTTTAATCAGACTGATTAAAATGCTAATTAATAGCAAATAGTCATAGTTTATATAGTAACCTACTAAAAGCCTGTCCTAGGCACATGATACTATGAATGTTACATTCATAATAAATATGTCTAACAAGGAAGAGCGTCGTCAGCGGCTGAGGAAGAAAACTATTAATCGCGCCAAAAAAGAAAAAAGGGGGGCATTTCTACGGGACTATAAACGGATTATTTAACGCTCGACCTTACCTTTGTGGTGACAATGCACAGACAGTCCATCCTCGGCAGGGAAGCCGGCTCGGCGCTCTCAGCATCTCATTTTGCTGGAAACGGTGACGATGCCAACGGAAACGTGCGCGCACGGGAAAGCACAGAGAACGGACCGAGAATCGGGTCCCGAGGAGGGTGAGGCGGAGCGAGCCGGGGGCGCCCGCGCACCATCTCCTGTCTCCCCGTTCGTGGCCGCGGAGCTGCCGCGTCTCCGTCGCGGAGGTAATATTATAACGCGACCAAGGACGAAAGTCGCCAAACCGCGCCGTCCCTATAGCCACATGCCCTGGCGGTCTCACGCCGCATCCTTAACCCTGTAAATACAGTTGTGATGCTAAAACCTCAACTTACTTTCTATTCTCGCAGCAAGTTGCCGGAAAAAATTAAATGAATATATAAACGCTTAATTCTAGTAAAGCGATAGTACAAGGCATTCCTTAAGTTAAACTTTACGAATATCAAAAAACTTAAGTGCCATCGTTTAAAAAGTATTTCGTTTTAATGCTTAATGCAGGGTTAAGACGCCACACAAACATTAAAAGATGCAGCATTTGCTATTTTACGCGAAAATGCACCAAATATTAAACTGTAACAGTTAATTATTTCTACCGAATTCGCGACCACGTCCAGATTAACTAAATGGCACATACGCATTATATTATGGCGGCGGGGGAAGCCAAGCAAGTTTAGTTACGCAGTTATCTTAGTGATCCATGGCAAACACCATCAACTACCACTGAATCGAAAGGCTTTACGGAAGCGCCGTTCCGCTATTTGCGCTACCTGGAGTGCTATCCGTGAGGACGACTTACGCAAAAAAGCATGGCAGGCCGCCACAGGAAGTGCGCATACATGCTGACACACAATGAGAAACGTAGAAGGGTCGATTCTCCAAACTACATGTCTAAGGGCTACAGGAGGAAACCAAATTACCTGAAGGAAAGCCACATAACACATGCAAACCAGCATTCAAAGTCCCAACCCTGGAGGTGTGAGAGACAGTCCTGCTCACAGAGCCACCATCACACGCCGTTCTCTGTTCACTATGCACACCAGTGTCCCAACATCCATGCTGTCAAATGAAATTACACTTGAAAGATCTATGGATTTACAGAAAGTACAGAAATACAAAAACACACAGCTTAACCACAGTAACAAGGAGTATACCAAAACTTGCAGCGGAGGAATGGTCCAAATTCATACTCCAAATACTGATTTTCAATAACATTTTTCCTCCTAAGCACAACTTTATAAATTTGACTGACTTTTTATGATGTGGTAACAAGAGATTCAAGTAAATGAGGGGAGTGATTAAACTAGCCAGATCATCCAAGAAGATGACTCGACAAGATTATTTTGGGGGGGGACAGTCACACGTGAGCGGACAGGTAATATTTGTTACTCTCATCTGTTACCCACGGAAAATGAACTGCACACACAGCAAAAGTTCTTGCTCAGCAAGAGCCGCTATGGACCAAAAGTAGAACAGGCACATCTGTACTGCGTGGGTGTGTAAACCAAACCACTGGATAAAAATATCACATTTAGTGCATTTTACATTCTGCAAAAAAATACAGTTCTGTCAAATCGAATTCCAGTAACTATGTAGATTTCAGAATGAGCAGTAATTAAAATAAATGATTAATGAAAAGATGGAGCTCCACAATCCACCAAATTAAACAAAACTGCATCGTGTCAAGTCATGAGTAATGCTAGTAATTAGCTCTCTGTAGGTTATAGGGGGGAAGCAGGAGATGTAAGACTAGTAAACAGATCATTCTGCATTTCTATCAAAAATAATACTGCTATGCCCTAACGAGTCGTTATAATAATGTAAGGATACAACCAACAGAACAGGTTGGAATGAGCTACTTTGTGAATAAGAACTGGTTCTGTGGTGGCAAACAGACTCACAGGAGACACAGCGACTGGAATATGGAAGGGGGTGATTTTATTTATCATCCTCAGGCAAAATGGCAGGCATCTTGAGCTTCATATAAAACTGCTTACATTCTCTCTCTTCCTGTAACACACAGCACACTTGCCTCACGCACTCACTGCGATCAGGTGCAGGTGAGGTGAGGGACTCGGCTGCTGATTGCACCCCTTCCCGAGAATATCCATACCCTCCCCGCATCTCACGCACTCCCGGCGAGTCGTTGGGTCCGCGAGCGACCGTCTGACAGGGTGAGCGGTTTCTTGCCTTCCTTTACATTTGCACGGTTCCAGAGAGGCTGGGATGGACACCCAAGCAGGAAACTAAGTCATCATCCCTGAGATTCCATCAAGTGAAAATCCCTGATGTTGCACAGCACCCGCTACAGGTTATTCAAGTCTGCTCAGAAAAACCAAAGGAAGCCACGCCCCCCCCCCCACAAGAGAACACCAGGGAGACAAGCAAAGGCACGAGAAGAGGGTCTCGAAGGGCATCTGCCTGGTGTTTCTTCACATTGGTCTGAATTGGACATGCAACTGCAGCCAAACCAGGAGGTGCGTTCAATAACAACATTTATATCCATATAAAAGAGACCATCCAAAGTCTCTCTCCATTATTCCACAATAACCAACCCTACTTAGATCAGAGAAGCAAGAACTCCAAGGTTAAAATCAACCACTGCCCCTAACATTGACTGGATGTTACTGGCCAAAATTCTGCTTCATCTTTAAAGGGGGTGACTGTCAGAGCACAGACCCCACGTTGGTCAGAAGATGCGCTACCCTGAGAAGAAAACAAGCATCAGTATATAAATGGGGCAGGTAATGAAGTATGTTTTATGCGGGGGCCTCCACGTCGACAGGAGTAGAGCGGAGTAGAACACTGGGTTGAGAATAGGAATGAGACCACTAGTCATGTCCTGCCCACACCAGGGAAATGAGGTCACAAGGCATGCTCCGCCCACACCATGCAGCTGAGGGTGATGACATCACAAGGAATGCTCCGCCCACACCATGGGGTGGCGGGAGATGAGACCGCCAGGCATGTGGCTATGGGAGGTGCCCCGTCCCAATGACACGATACTTACTTGTTCGGCTCTGGAAGACAAAGCTTTTTCTAGCGCATGTAGTATTTCGTTTAGGAGGGGGGAGTCCTAAGAGCAGGCCATTTCATACAAAGGGAAAAGGAGAAGAAAAAAGTCATTCAAATCAGAAGCACAGTTACAGTAGGAGATTAACAAAACCACTTAAATGCAATTCAGTCTACTTGCATTCTTTCAATTAGAGATGTGCAAACAAAACAATTAAACGATTCCCTCGAAAGGAAACGCCAGAAACCACAATGGCAGATTTAGCTTCCTTTCCTTTCAGAGTACAATGAGTAACACCAAATGGATCCAATTCTGTCTGAGCCACCAAGAAATTTCAAATACAAGACCCATGATAAACACATGCTTCGTGTTTGCATGATATGGTACAGCAACAAAATGTCGACCTCAAACAGCATATGAAACAGTACGGGATTTAATCAGTTAGGTGACATACAGCCCTATTTCCATAAAAGCTGGGGCATTCTGTAAAATGTAAATAAAAATAGAATGCAATGATTTGCGAATCATATAAACCCATATTTACCTGAATATAGAGCAAAGACAACTTATCGAATGTTGAAAGTGAGAAATATTCTTGTTTTATGATAAATACATGCTCAATTTGAATTTGATGCCAGCAACACGTCTCAAAAAACTGGAAAAGTTGTGTAATGCTAAAACAAAACACCCGGGGCCTGTACTACGAGGCAGGGTTACTGGCTTATCGGGATAACATGTCGGATTTAAGGTAGTCTCGGCAAAATGTAAGTGAATGAATATGAAGTCCATTTAAACTGTGATACCTTAAATCCAACAGGTTACCCCGATAAGCCAGTAACCCCGCTTCATAGTACAGGCCACTGGCTGAATCTCTCATATCTAATAAGGTTAGATGGCAACAGCTGAGTAAGATGACATGGTATAAAAGGAGCCTCTCAGAGAGTCTCTATGCAGTGAAGATGAGGAGGGATGGGGAAAATAGTGCAACAATTTAAGAATAACGTTCCTCAAAGAATTTGGGGATATCAGTATTTACAACACACAATATCATTAAAAGATTCAGACAATATGGAGGAAACTTTGTACGCAAGGGACAAGGCCGAAAACCAATATTCAACAGTCTTGATCATAGGGTCCTCAGGCGGCACTGCATTAAAAACAGACATGATTCTATAGTGGAAATCACTGCATGGGCTTAGGAACAGTTCTGAAAACCATTGTTTGTGAACATCCACTTAATGGATGAAGCTCTACCATGCAAAGTAGAAACCATATTTGAATATGAGGCCCAAGCTCATCTAAGATGGACTGAGGCAAAATGTTATGTCCTGTGGTGTGATGAATCAAAATTTCAAATTCTTTTTGGAAATAGTGGGTGCCATGTCCTCCGGGTTGAAGAGCAGAGGGACGATCCAGCTTGTTATCAATGGACGGTTCCAAAGCCAGCATCCATGATGGTTTGGAGGGTGCATTAGTGCCGTTGGCCTGGGCAGCTTGCACGTCTGGGAGGGCACCATTAACACTGAATGATACATACAGGAATTGGAGCAACATATGCTGCCATCCAGATAATGTCTTTTTCAGAGAAGGCCTTGTATATTTCAGCAAGAATTATGGGATCTGTAAATCACTGCATTCTGTTTTACGTTTTACACGACGTCCCAACCTTTTTTGGAAACAGGGTTATAAAAAGGACAACTACTAACCACAATATACCCTAGAGTAGTACACGTACAAGTAAATGCACATCATTCCACAGCACATGGTACGGCAGCTTTAAGAGGACAAGATGGTCAACCATAATTCAGAATGTCAGGCCAGTATGGCAACAGATGAGCTTTGGCCTTAAATAAGCGTATTCTTCTGTGAATTCCTGCACTCTATAAACAAGGCATGTACATGACTGCAATAGTGACGTTCTTGTGCAGAGATGAAATCCCCAGTCAGCAACTGCTTTTTGTGGTCAGGTGCTCTTCAACGCCCACCGTTCACCAGGAGCATAAACATGAGTCAGTCAGAAAGCTCCGGGACGCAGAAGAAGCCGCGGCTAGCTGCAAGGTTCCCGGCACTGCCCAGCAAAATCGGGGCCAGGTAGAGAGCGACCGGCGGCCTTGGGAGGGATCGGCAAGTGCGCGTGTTAAAAACCACTGAGTCGGCACAAGCCTCGAGCACATGCAGTCCGCCGAGTATGAAGATTACCAGCGTGTTCCTGGGCAGGCCCCCGTCAGCATTAGCCCTGGCCTCTCATGCGGTGTACAGCCCGCCTATGGGCATTAAGCTCGCTCGCGCTCCGGCTCGTCAGATCAATTAACTTACCCTCCTCGTTTTGTTTCTAAGCCTTTCTGCTCACGCTGAATATCTGTTATCAAGCCCCTTGATATTTCAATTGTCTCACTGCCAAAGTAGTTGGGGGGGGGGGGAGAAAAAAAATTAGAATCCGCACTGAAATCTCAAAGACGAATAAAAAGATCTCTATGTACCGCAATTTGTTAAATTAATAAAGAAAAACATTGAATCAGTACTAACAGTTAAATAAGTATACCCTTGTGAAATAAAATTTGCTGCTCAGCTAAAATGTTGCTGTGCAAACTAGAACGATGCCCATTACATAGAGGTGAACAGCATGTTCTTGAAAATGGCAAAATTGCCTTTTTTTCCATGCATTTTGCAAACCACACCCTTCACCATACTTTCGGTTCCTTCAGGAGAGA
Source organism: Stomatorhinus walkeri (assembly GCA_026784285.1). Lineage (NCBI taxonomy): Eukaryota > Metazoa > Chordata > Actinopteri > Osteoglossiformes > Mormyridae > Stomatorhinus > Stomatorhinus walkeri. Next base: position 9,291,029 of record JAODUD010000043.1, on the reverse strand, counting down.
GTCACCACAGAAAGCAATAGCCCTGGATCTAATCCTGCAGAGGACAGACCAGTAACAAGGGAATCTCACTCCGAATCACTGCTGGCACCCAAGGCAGAGAAAATCATGCGCCTCACATTAAGCACACACTGGCGGATGCCTTCACAGGGAGCAAATCAATAACGCACACAATGGATGATCGATATCTCAGCGTGAATAAGGCATCAGCTTCGCACTCAGGAGGATTTCTGAGTGGTCACTTCGCAAACTCTAAGTGTTGTGCTTGTCATCACATAAAACACTGAATGACTGATATTACATTTCATAAGCAGCAAGATGAAAAGCTGCCAACTCATAATTCAATTTTACCGTTCTCAAGAGTATTGCACAAAGAAAAAAAGTCACACGATGGCGACGTCGTCTGCATTTAACAACCGGGACAAAGAAGGGGGGGTTGGGGGGGGCGCGGGGGCACTCAATTGTAACATTTTGTCGAGTAATTCATTCTCCTCCCCAAAGAGAGAGACCCACAATCCTGGTGCACATTTAATTTGTGGGAACAGAATTTGAAAAGAAATCATCTGTTTAGGGCACTGCGGCAAATCTAATCCAAACACACAAGAAGATTATATAATGGACAAATAAGTTTGATATTTAAAATAAAATAAAACAAAATAAATTAAGCTGTACGAATTTGAAAATGCTAGATTAATTCTGTTGTCTGCACTTCCTCTAGAGAATTAAAAAACTCAGGCGAATAACAATCAACTGTCTTTCCCTGACGGTGCAATTTGTCTCAGTTCTAAACCAATGAAGCCAAAAAAATTAACTCCACCTTCTCATTTTAATCAAATAACACAGAAATGATCTGTGACTCCAGTTAAAACAATGCAATGACATGACACAGAAACGGGGGGGGGACTTATGAAAATGAAGATGATCACCAAGATACCAAAGTGTGTCGTGAGAGTTACTCTATAAGAACACAACAAGCACGGCCTGGTCATGTGACAAGCTATACGTACCTTCTTAAAAAAAACTACGCCACGTTGAACAAATCTCTCAACACCGACTAATTGCAATGAAAGACAGAAACACAGAGACACTTTGACATCAGTAAATAAACAACTGACATGGATTAAGTTTCTCTCGAACGCTGCTGTTCGTTCCTTACAGCGGCAGCTGTAGGACGTGTAAACCAGCACAGGCAGATGCAATGCGGGGTTAATAACTGAGAGCCCGCTGAACTTTTGTAACCTGTAACCGAGACCGAATGTGGGCCAAGACAGAAAGCCATGCTACACTGGCAAAGAGTTACAGCCCAATTAGGCCCAGACTGCTTTTCAGGGACACAGTGAAAAAGAAAGGATGAAATTAATGGTAAGGGGAAAATGCCTGCAGAACTGACCACCTTGTGGTACCATTTCCATTTAACTTTTATGGACTTGAAATGCTAAAGATAGCGGGAATGATTTATTTTTCAAAAAATAACTGGGATAACTGGGATGCCTAAAGGAATGCCTAATGGGACCAGTGGCCAAAACCACCCTATGATCCCAACAGTTGTTTGGGCTAAACATATGGCATGCCGCTCTTGGAGGACTGAGAAGATCGTAGCAGTAGCAAATACCATCTCAACGCCACTGCTGCTAATTTCCTGCTGACTGCAGAGCAGGACGGTCTCGGGACTGGGGCAGCTTGTCACGTACCTCTATACTGGTGCTAAGGCTGCTGGGCTGGGTTTCTGAAGTCACGGTCGTACTCTGAAGGCTGGAGAAATCCCACAGGTTCACAGAGGCCGTGGGCTCCGCTGGTTTGGGAGTCTCCACACATTTCTCACTGTCCAATAAGGTCACTTCATAAAATTCTTGGATATCTGTAGAAGGGGAAGAGGAAGAATTACAATTTTCCTATTATTAGTATAAGACTTATGGCTACAGCAGCACTGAACCTTCATTTCACTAAATCCCTCATTGGGACTGTTCTTAAACCCACGAGAAATAAACTTTAAGTAAAATATCAAAATGCACAAAAGGCAGCATTAAAAGCTGCATTGCTTCTGACAGAGTATGATGAGAACCTATAATAAAATCAACTTAGTTTATAAATGCTTTCCATCACTGCAAGTACAGCTGAATGTTCATTGTAATGCTTAATGACCCATAATCATGCAATTAGTGCAGGTAAGTAAGCTATGCATGATCTCAGGATGAGGAACTGGGGGTTCAGAAAGCAGCGTCTGGGTGACGCGGGGGGGGGGGGTCTGAGGCAGTCATTGACATCGTTTCAGGGTCATTGGGTTACAATTACACCAGGCAGCTGGCTGATTCCCAGCCACTCATCTAAACAACACATGTTCCGCCACAAACACAACCTTTAACACTAAAGGTTACAGTAAATAAAACCCAGAAACTGGCGGAGGGAGAACTGTGGCGTGACATGACAATTATTTATATACTTAAAATCTATTTTTTAATATATATAATACATAAAAAGATAAATACAAGTGAATGAGAAACTGGTTAAACTACTGTTGTTTTCATGTCTTAAATAATTCAAACAAATAACTCTATTCAAAATCAATCGGTAATTCTTGGATAAAGCTTTTATTTAAGATGTTTACGTCGGTCATGGGGGACTCCCCCCGGGGCACAATTCGGGAGGGCAGAATTGGAGGATTTTCGTCACCGAGCAGCACAATCTGCGCCAAGCTGAAATTCACCTCCGTTGGAGGCACAACAGGGGTGCGACGGAGGAGAGCATGGGGTCGGGCTGCACGGCTCAAAATAACCCTGGATCACATGGAGCCGTGAGGGTAATTAGGGTAAATATTTTGGTAACACACTGGGCACAGGGGTTTCCTCAGCCCCGGATGCCCAGAGCTGCTGGTGCATACGAACTTCACGTCCTCTGCCAGTATTAATAAAAATGTGAATGAGCATTTAAAATAAATGGTGGGGGGGGGGGGGGGGTGTACTGAAAACACCCATTAAACACCCATAAAATTTAGAACATGGTCTGCGCCTCATATTTCTGACAGTAAACAAGTCATCGGCTGCTAGACTGTCACCTGATGCATGTTTACAAAACGCATTAAGGTATCTACCTTGATCCTCGGAGTAATGCTTCCTGCATTAACTTAATGAAGCAAAAAAAAAAAACATATTACATCAGGCATAAGCTTAGCAGGTGTCATTATCAATACCGGCCCCCTAGGAGTCAGCTTTGATCCTGTACCACAGAACCAGTGTCTGCCTTTAAGCCAGAAAAGCTCATCTTGTGTGACGTTCACCAGTGACATATGAACACGCCGTCGTTTTTGCCTGTGGTTTTCATTTCATCTACGAGTCTGAAGTAGGAGGCCAACTGCTTGCCGGAGTAATCTGAGCTGCTCACTCAGTCGTTCTGGACAAGAGCATCACGAAGGTACGACACGATACAACACACCATCATCACCATCATCAGATTCAACACAGAGTGACACACAGATGCTCTTTCCACACTTTATGTAGTTAAGTGCATAAAGGAAAGCATGCTAGCACACAGGCAGGAGAGAAAACATCTGCTTACTGTATTTATATTGACACCATTTATTATCAATAATTAGAATATGTATAGTAATGTGTAGGAGTGTAACAGTACACAGAAATCATGGTTCAGTACGTTTTCGGTACAGCAGGTTAAACGAAATAACTGCTTCTTTTATTAAAAAGTGGTTTACTGAACAAAGTATGACTGACTTCCTTAAAAATAAAAGTCTGTCAACACTGCTGTGACCTAAAACTTACTTAAAAGTAAATCGAAATAAATATCCATTAAGGTGCACATTTAGAAAATTAACTGTGTCTGATTTGTACTACATTCACATTACCAGCTTTCAGCTTCACACAAACTGTGCAACACGAATACTTTTGCTGTGCTTGTATTCAGATTAACAACTTCCCACACATGCATAGTGGGGCAGCTTCATCTGCCCCTTTCCGAATGTTGCGCGGGGGAAAGACAAACGCGCAAAGGTTCCGCATTTGCTCGGCACATATGCGTGTTGGAATTTTTACCGGGTACGTTGCGCATGTAGCAGGGTGCGTGTGGAGCCGCCATACATCAGAACTGTTCTAAAGGATTTCATACACCCCTACTGCAACGAGCACTAAACAACCAAGATATACACTGTTTATGATCTGTTACAATTTGGAAGCACAGTTCAATTACACATGGAGGCACACATGCAACAAGACAGAGAGAGACCTCACGCCCGGTCTTCAAGAGATGCACGGTCTATCGGGATAACTACTAAATAATGCAGATGATTGCGTTTGACGATCACCCATTTTCCGTAGTGGCGGACGAGAGATTTTGTCGGCCCACTTAGAACCTCACTAGTCTCCCGGGTCCATGCTATTTCACTGATGTATGTATCACTGCCTGAATTATAGGACATGATTGCTACACAGATTCACGGGATCTTAAGAAGAAACATCATCGATGTCAGTTTCACTACGGGTGTGTGGAGCTTAGATGTCAGCCAGTAATCAGTATTGGTAATATCACACGAAAATAGATTGGCTATCAGTATCGGTTAAAACGTCCACAGTCCACTACTATTTTTTATTGAAGAATTGCACAGAACTACAGACACACTTGTCAGCGAAGTACAAAATGCTTAATCAAGAGGCTTTAACAACTCACAATATTGCAGGGCCACTTATTTTGTATATTTAATTCAAAATTAACTAAAATTGACTGGCAATATAATCCGAGTTAACTTTCAGCCTCGGCCAAACTCTGGACAAAGTTGCATACATTACTCCTTCAGATATGACAAAAAAATTCTATCCTGAAGCCATCTGAATATTGCCGTTTTTAAACATGGAACTTCTGCATGTTTCAAAACATCCTTGGGCTGATTTTCTATGCAACAATCTGTACTGGAACACACAAGCAAAGGAGCCATCTCAGGTGATTCCTTTTCTAATTTAGTCTCCTGAGAGCATCTGTATGTTATCGGACAGAAATAAAACCAGAGGAAACTAATAGTTGTGCATATACACACTTACAGTCAACCTCCCCAGCTGCATCTCCACGTGTATGTGCACAACGGGGGTCCCAGTGAGGGTCTCAGATTAGCACAGTTATGCTTAACCGCAATAACTCTTGGGGTTCAACATGGGTCATGGACACATGCACCCACTCGTGGTCTGGGTGGAAAGCAGTGCGTGTATACTTAGCAAGGGCTGGGAAACACCCTTGTTAATAAAGCACACATAGCCAGGGATCTGTGGTAGGGCGCGTCTGGTCACGGAAGATGGAAAATGATGAATCACAACAGGGCCAGTGTGCTGCTCTGCTGGTGCTTTCTGCCACCCTGCCATTTAGACGAACTTGACATACCAACCCTCGCGACTCAAAGGGTCATACTGCGCTCTTATCAGAAGCGAGAAGGTTGCAGGACCACAGACATACTGGCACTGAAGACAATGTTTAGGTTCTAACTTATTCCGTCCCTAGCCTGTGTCAATAGCTGCTAGTTTCCAATCAGTACCACCACGGATCCAATACTAAGACGTACTCCGCATACAATAATGTAAACTCTAGTATATATATCAATAACAATAAATGAATCAATGGCTAAGAGAAGCAACTATAAATCCTGATTACTAAATGATTTTAATGAAATGAAATGTATCATTCACTTTATGGAATGTATCAGTTAAATTAAAAGAAAATGAATCTTATCCATTTATTATAATTTCCTTTCCTCACCCGAGGGACAATCTAGTCTGACACAAAGCAAATTTACGGTAATTCTGCAGCTCATTACTATAAGCAGAGAACTAGGCCAGTCATACTGTCGTGCAGATTAAGCCACATAGTCACCTTTAAGCCAGCAGACTCACAGTCCAGTCGTGATGTCACACCATGCATCTGTTCGAATGCAACTGATGCATTTAATACTCATGTCCAAAACAACACAATCACATTTGTGTTTGCACGATTTTCGGTTGGAGAGAAAAGCACTACAATAGCTACAACACGATGTGGGCTTAACAAGAAACAGTACCTGCATGCAAAAATAGGTATCAAAGTTAATTATAGTGATGTCTGAATCGGGAACGAATTGTTCTTTTGAACCGGTTCTTTTCAGTGAATCAGTCTAACCTAGGGCTGAATGATTTATCGTTTTCAAACCGAAATCGCGATTTGAAGGAGGCTGCGATTTAGGACATACAATTAGGCCTTGTTCACACGGGCATTAAATGTTTGGATAAACGAACGCGCTCTGAACGTCCTAGACGTTTATGTTGCGTTTTGTAGTGGCGCTCGATTGAC
>JAODUD010000043.1:9245170-9260243 GCA_026784285.1 Stomatorhinus walkeri | reverse complement strand
GGGGGGGTTGCCCCCCCCCCCCCCCCAAGAAGCACACAACAGCTCTTTGTGCAGCTCAGAGTCACCTCGAAGGAGTGGGGGTCATTCAGTGGGAGCAACCGACGCAACACGCTCCACCCATTGTTTACATCCACCCCCCCACCTGCCGCCCTTGATTTCTAAAGACGCCCATTAGTACCAACACCCCTGCCCCAAAACTTGGCCTACCCAGGATTCCAGCTCCAAAACACACAGTGTTTATGTCTCCGCTTGTTACCCCCGTGTTGTTTACAGCTTGTAAGTGACACTAGCCCGTAATCCCAAACCTGCATCACTCATTCACATTTCATATCACGCTTTTCATTACACATTTATATAATGAGATATTTTGTTGAGGACCTAATCCCTGTGGAAAGTACGTAAGGGCTTCAATTTGATTTAGCGGTATTTATTGTGTGTCTAATGGCAAACTCTGAATGTCCTCATAATATATATACCGTGTAATGATTTTATTTATAAGCTGATTCTAATACTTTACGGCCTGGCGCTATGGATACTACTGACTTTTTCAGGAGCAGAAACTCACTTTACTTTGAACAGTGATACCCAAGGATCAAGTGGAGTCAGCAGAATGGGTCCCACCCCCACAGCCTTTGAAATGTCCCTTTCCCCCTGTACTGTTGGGCATTTCAGGTCCAGCAAGTACAAATCCAGACCAGGAGTTTGCGTCTACCAGCCAGTTGAGTACTCTGTGACCACGATTCTTTATATTCATTTAGTTGGTAGAAACAAAATCCTGGTCCATGAATTGCCCTGCCCAACCCCAGCAGGCTCCACACAGGAGTCTGACAGAGCCACTGAAATCATCTCTGAGTGCACGGTGTGGCGTCTGTTCCCCGGACAAGACAAAGAGAATCTCCATTGTGATTTGAAAACTGGCGATCTATGGGCTGACAGATGACAGAATCCCACGAGGGACTTAAAAAAAGGCGCGCCTTAAACGGAGACCAAACCATGACGTCGCTAATCGGATGAATTCTTATTCACATTTTCAGCGGGTCATTGATTCCAACCCTGTAAATAAGGAACTCCTCTGCTGACTGCATCATTAACCAATGCTGACCTAGAAAAAGGGTAAAGCAGGACCTCAAATGCAAATGATCTCTGTGCAAAACAGCCAAAGGCCAGATACAGACTGACGCCAATGCAGTTCTGCTGATACTGAGTCACTGCAGCAGAGTCCTTCCTGAAATCATAACAGAGATCTTCTGTTCTGTACTTCCTTAGCCTCTAAACGGGTTGATAGGTTATTAAAGACCAAAATTTTATGTCCTTCCCAAAATAACAGAAAGCACAAATCAAATGAAGTCGTGATGACATTTGAGCAAAATAATATTCGGACTAAATGTCAAACCCTTTGTTTTTTATTGATGGGAATGACACTGATCGTATCAGCTCAGGTTAATGATTTTCATAATAATATGGCCGCTTGAAAGCAGTTAACGAAGATTCGCCTAATTATGCTGCTTCGTTGGGATTGTGCAAAAAATAATGCCTCCCTGTTTGTAGAACACTGAGCACCACAATTGTTCCTGAAGTACCTTTGAAATTGGTGAAGGAAGAAAGTACAGTTTGAAAGTGTCGCTATGCTGACACCTGGTGGACGAAAGGGTTTGGTGCAACCATTCATTATATTGAGAGAGACACAAATCATATATATTAAAGGTTGGTTCGGCATTATGAATATGGTCATCTTTTTTGCACAATAAATAGATTGCCAGTTATCCATCAAGTAAGATGGATTATGTTCAATGAAAACGCACCTGTGCTTCTATGATCGCAATTGATAGTAACGTAGGCCTGTATCTAAATCATGGTAGCGCCCATATCAAATAGCCTATCTAAATAAATAGTTATGTGAAATGACAATAACGAAAATATTGCACGTTTAAGATGACACATATTATTGTCAAGGACAGTAACGTCCTAATGCAATATTCATGACAGCACCTGCTGCCGGGAGAAAATACCCTCACTGCAACGGCGAGCCGGCACTGCGCCAGCAATCCGACCCCGCCGTCCGGAGACAAAGGAGCATCTGTCATATGCGCTCATCGCAGCCCGCTGCACGACATGTCAATTTTAACTACGAAGCCTGTCGCTGGATGTGTGCTGCTATTCCTGTCCCGACGGTAGAAAGTATAATTTCTACACCCTTATTCTTTTTAAGGGCTTCCAGCGTTGGTTTAAGATGCCCAAAGTGACGGAAAGAAGGATGTTATGAAAAAGAAAGAGGTATACTTTAATAGTTTTGCACTCGGGTTTCATGCTTGTAATTAATTGCACGTTTCAACGGGGTCGCTTTGTTTTCTGCCGTCTATTTACTGGAAAATATTTATACTCCGTGTCTGCAGTAATCCCCGGACCGTAGGGGGGCGGGCCCCTCCTCCCCTCCCACGGGCTGCCTGCCGATGTGCCCATCAGGCTGCGATCCCCTCGCACGGAAGAGGGATCACAGAGCCTCCGCACAAGACCATGCAATTTATTATTATTTCTTAATTCCACCCAAAATCACTGTAGTTAAAAAAAATACAGGTTCATGTTTTATTGTGTCTTCATCCTGTACCTTAAGGGAGCTGGGAGGGAGCAAAACGTGGGCTGACTGGGGACCCTGTGGAACAGTTTGACAAACACTGCCTTAAGGAAGCTGAACGTTGGAAGGTCATGCAGTCCTCAGTGTCACACACAGCAGGCAGCATCAGGATGTGGCCTGTCTTCCTGATGCAACATGGTGGGTAGACCAGTAGCAGTTCAATGGGTCCCCCCTAGACCCTGATCACATTGGCTTGTACCCCACTGTGGGGGGGGGCTGTTTAAGCTGACACAGTTCCTTTAAACTGCTTAGGCTGTCACAGGCCTGATGGAAGCGTGTGATATTTTGACAAGAAGCTCACAGTTGACTGGCTGTACATCTGATTTCGACTCCGCGCTCTCAGAGACCATCAGAGTGAGCAAGCAGCCTGGCATATGTGACCCAAGTGGAAAGATGAAATACATTCTGCTGGTCTGTTCAGGGAACACCGCCGAATAGACTTAAGCTTCCTGGCATTTTTACATGTTATTCTTCTTCAGTTAAGCAGTCGAAATCACTAATTGAATCACTTTAACATTTTCAGTTAACTCTCATACACAATTAAAATTCAGCCTTGTATGTAATATACCCCCCATGAGACCCTGACCATTTCAAGAATAGATGGATGAATGGATGGATGGATGAATGGATGGATGGATGAATACTTAATTGGAAGCACCAACAAAATTTGTCATGATTCAGATTTCTTAAAATTTTTAAATAAAATTTAAATTTAAACTGCATAGGAATTCTAAAACAGAGGATTTCATAGGCAAAAACCCTTTAATTCAAAAATGGGTCAAACGTTTTTTTTCCCCCAACATTAATCAAAACATGATCCAGATTCCACAGTATGTGATACAACAGGGCAGGAAATCACTGATTAGACACAGCAGACAGAGGTGACAGACAGTGTTTAGTGACAGTTGGCAGATTTCTGGCTGACTATCCGACGCGACCAGGCAGGTTTGGCATGCGAGTGCCGCCCTCATGCATGCGCCATTGCCAGTAATATGCCATAAATACTTTACGCTGTTGCTTATTACCCTGTCATTCACACTTTTTACAGTGACGGCTTAATTCGCACAACCTTTAGTGTCTCAAACAAGGCTGCAACACCATTCAACTAAAACATTTTTAAAACATTATACATAGAGATATTAGTTTTTTTTCCTATGGGAGCTTGTCATGGATTATTTTTCATAGGAATTAAATAATTCATCCTTAACTGTGCAGCGGGAAAGAGAGGAGAGCAGTGAAGTCCCAAGTCTGAGCCTTGTTCTCCAGTCATTGTCATTCTGCATAATCGCCATGGCAATATTCAATGACAGCCAGCACATCTGAACAGCACACGTCATACCTGACCCAGTATATTTTCTGTCTTTTTACACTGAGCCCTGACCTCTTTCTCTGTGTTCAGTTCAATGGTAGACAGCTGGGACCCCAGTCACCTACTTAAGAAACATACATACTTACATACTTAACATGCATTCTACTTAAGAAACATACATACTTACATACTTAACATGCATTCTACTTAAGAAAGATACATATAGTGGGAAGCTGCAAACAACAACTATGATCTTGTATCATTTATGGGTGTTATAATGCCCCAGAGCATTCTATTGGATAAGCAGTTAGGGATGGATGGATGGATGGATGGATGGAAGAATGGATTGATGGATGGATGGATGATGGAAGGATGAATGGATGGATGGATGGATTGATCGATGGAAGCAACCAAAATAATTAAGATGGCACTACATTACACTTAGACAATATTTCCCAGAGTGAGTTCATTTCTATTGGTATTGTGGGCTCTGCATGGTCTGACAGGTGCTGGCTCTAGTCCCAGGAAAGTCCTGCTGCAGTGACACTCAGCAAACCACTTAATGTGTGCAGCTGCATTAACACATCCAGCTGCATGAAGAGGTGAAACTGTAAGTCACAGTGGATAAAGCGATTAAACGTGAAACGTGTTTAGGTAATGCTCATTAAAGGGAGTGTCAGTCCTGAATGCTGATGGGTCGATTTGATGCCATTAATGAGTCATCTTGGTAATTTTTTCCCTAAATACATTTATTGTTATCTTATACTATTAGATATGTGCATTTCTGCATTCCCAGTTTACTCACAGTTACATATAGAATATGTATAATATTTAACGCGTAGAAAAAAATACACATATTTTGTTTGCATAGTATGTTATTTTATTTTCTTGATATTTTTCGCTGAATAGCTTTTCATGGTTTAGTATGTCATTAAAGGCATCTTTCATGCCTTTGTACTGTTCGATGGCACCTGCCTGAACCATGCCGTTCCGGAAACCCTACGGAATCAACTTTGATGGATTGACTCACCGTATGGAGCCTGTTAGCTGGGCCTTTTCACACGTGGCTTCCAATTCTGCCCAGCTCTATGATCCACGCTTGTCAACCCATTTCAAGCAGCTAAATCAGACTGTAACAAAAGACTGTAACAAAGACTGTAATAAAGACTGTAACTGTCTCCTCTGAAGCAACGCCAGGTAGATTCAGTACATGGAGACCGTAGAGGTATTTTGCTACATCATCTTAACCACCAGAAGTATTGTGTTCTATCAAATGTTACACATTTGGAAACGTATCTTTGGTTTTTACAACTGCATAATCACATGAAGGATTTACAGCTTTGGAAAAAAATGAAGAGACCGGAGCACAATTTTTTGTTTCACTCAATTCTCAGGTTATGAGTTTTCTGCAAATGGCAGCCTGGTCCTTCCCTGTTTCTCATTCATGAAGGGCTGCTTCCTTGCTTTGTGGGACTTCAATCCTGCTTCTAGGAGCCTGATACGATCTGTCCCAGCAGTGCACCTCACACCACTTAATGTTTCTCACTCCTTTTCAAGGTCTGAAGAAAAGAAACTGTCAGAGAGGTTGACGGTCATCTCTGGCATTAGAAAGTCACTTCCACCCTCTACCTGGCTGGTTTCTGGTCATTCCCAGTGTCTCCTGCTTCACCTTATTCTTCTGTACTGCTGCCTTAGGAACTTTGAGCCTGGAATCAGCCTGTCTCGCAGTGTAGCCTTGAGCCAGCAGAACCGGGATTAAACCAGGATTTAAAAATTCAGATTAAAAAAAATATATATATAGAGTGCTCTCTTAATTTTTTTGTTGTATGTCTTTTATATCACTCTAATACTTTACAGTAACTAATGATCAAAGAACGGGCTACTTCAAAGAAGATGCAATAGAGACCAACATGGTTTGGGCCCCAAACTTTCACCAGAAGAAAAAGAACTTTATTGGTGTGCCATATTTTCGAAAGTAATGGGGTAGTGAAGGACATTTTACTGCGACGGGTGTCGGCGAAGCCTATGAACTGTAAATGAGTGGTCACTTCTTTATGGTCTTTCAATTAAATGCCTTTTACTCTAATGGTTTATTTTACCGCACTTGAGGAAAGTAATTTGGAAAGTCAAGCAGAGCCACACAGCGATGGAGGTCCACAACTCAGAACCCAGAGCTGTCCAATGAAGACCAAGCATCATTCCACCTACATGAAACCTGACACCTTTCATTTAACCAACAGAAATATATAGCATCATGGATGTCGTTTTATTGTCAAAAATATTAACTAATTGTACTCTAAGCAAGATAAGACTATCAATTATTTTATGTAAAGGTGAAAATTAGCGGAGGCCTATTTAAAACTGGAAAAGAATTTGCTGTGATTCAGTGTACTATTGTCATACTGGAATGACATTTAAAGAAGTTTCACAAACTTCAATTCAATCAATCAAGAAGCATATTTATAAGAGTTCATATTCACCTAAAACAGATGAGTAATGAAAAACACCCACACCGTTTTTTATGGTTTAATAAATGCTTTCTTTATGACGATAAAACAAACGTAAATGAGTTAAGTCACAGATTCTGAGTCGTTGTTTTGCATGAAATAATAAGTGTCAGTATTTATTACTTTGAACGTCCATTTTGTAAAAATAAATTTTAAAAAATCCTGTTTTAAATACAGTATTAGTCAAATTGAGACGAGGGTGCCCTCCTGTGTCCGTAATGAATTACACAACAAAATAACCGTAATTTCTTTTCTAAGAGCTCATTTTAAAAGCTTAAACGATTGTCCTTGTTTGACAGTGACCATACTTTGAAAACAGGATTTAAAACAGCTAATAAAAGTTTCCGAATAACTATATAATAATATTGATGATTAGGAAAAAATCATAATATTTTCTCAGGTTAAAAAAATGTAATGTGAATTATTTAGCCTACTTCGTACATTAATACGATTTAAACGCCCCACCTTTTCTGTTGTAATACGCTAATAACTGTCTTCGTCTCTCAAGGAAATATAAAGCACTACAGTTAAAGAAGTGCAAGTTGTGATGCTGTTTTACAGTGACTGCTCGCGCCATTAAGTTAATCTTTATTGTCATCTACAATACACGGCTAAACAAAATGACGTTCACCCCGAATCATCTCGGCAACATTAATGATAGACATTATAGTTACAAATTTAAGAAAATTCATATGACGCAAAAGACAGAATGCAAATCAAAGGAGAAAACGCAACACCCTCGACAGCAATTCATGTTTCACTGGTTTTTTAGGGAGTCCATCCGATGCAAACAAAAAATATATCGTTTCTCAGTTCCTTTTAGGTTATGCTCATTGCTGCACCCATATCTTTATTTCCGAGCCAAACACAGTTTACGAAATAGCACGTCATTGCGACAGTTTAACACTGCTTACGTGTTAAGTCTTTTATTTATTTAATGTGCTGTGGTGGTCTCTTGCCAGGTGAGGACTGCGTGACAATCTCTGCCTTCTGTGATTACCAGAGGAAAATTATAACCACTAATGTGACACTTTTCACAGTCTACAGAATTCATTTAGGAGGTCGCTACAGCTAGTAGATACTACTGTACTAACAAACTGATAAACAAAAAAATTGCACTGCTGCTGGGTTATACTGAAGTATGTATTTGTGGCTGTTAGCTTAAGGGTGGCCTTTCAATATATATTTATTTATAAATGTATGGCCTACAGGGATTAGTTGAGTCATACTGTAAAAGATGTGTTGTGGGGTTTTTACACCATTAGGGGGCAATTGTGACAATTATGCACGAGATACCTTAGAAAGAATCACTAAATTCTGCAAAGCTGTTTAGCGCAGGGGTCTGGTCAGGTTGCCGTAGCAGGAAATGCTGTGTCAGTATTAAGAATTGTTGCTCATTCATTTGTTGCTTATTAAACCAGAACCGAGGTCTTTATTTTGGCGATGGGGACAGGGGCGATGCGTTCGTGTAAATAAAAGACATTTCAATATGTTTCGCTGTTTTTTTTTCCCCTGGAGAGTGAGTCAATCCGCCACTAAAGCTCTACACAAAACCATGTTCCTGATTTCACCATCTACTCGTATTTACCTGCGTCGAGATATTTTGTATTGTGAAAAAGTTTATAATGTAGTAACAAGAGCTTCCACGTGATGGAGACAACATCACTGCCAATAACCATAATTAATATTATACAAGATAGTTAACAAAATTAGCTTCACAGACCACGTTTACGCCCAAAAATCATCACTATAATGGACACGTTAAAGCAAAAAACTTCTAGAATAAAAGCAAATTTAGAATGTCTTTCAGTAGGATTTTTGGCAAATATTAATCTAAATAAACAATAATGACTTCCCAACAATAACTGCCCACAAAGTGGTTACGGTACAAAGTACAAGGTTTCCGCTGCAAAAACAAAATAAAAAGCGCAGCGTTCGGCCGCTTTGGCAGTCTCTCAGCTTCTGTTGCATTTATACCGTAATTATTGCATAAGAAATGACTACAAAGGGAATAACCGGTAATTTCTTCATAAGTATCAGCTGGTTTGCAAGGGGCCTAAATCTAATCATATACAAGGACGCTTCTTTCGCTCCAAAACTATATATGCATATACACAAATGTGTATGTGTCTGTGTGTGCATAAAAAAAATAAAGTAGGCCTATATATAAATATGTGCTCAGTTAATTATACAATATGATCCAAATATATTATATTCAATCACTCGGGTTAGATCGAGACTCCCAAAAACGTTCCTCTCATAAGACCTACTTTTAAGACAGTTAGTTATATGGGATCAGGTATCCGGTGCTTCCCACCTGCAGAGAGACGACATACGGCTTGTGTGTCTCGTTAAACCGGCTTGTCTCCTCGCCCTGCAGGTGTCGGGCTGTGGTTGCCGTCTTTTCTTACTGGTACATTTGCATCGGCTTTGAATGCCGCTCCGGGCCCCGTCGGCGCTGGTCTTACGCCTGAGCGCAGTTGTGGGGAAGTAGTTCGACTTTAGAATAATTAGCAATCCGTTTAGAACTGTCGGAGCTCAACTATTCGAATACAGTTGACAGTATACTATGTTCATGTCCACATATACTTTATTTAACAGATGCTTTTATGAGAAGCAAAATACAAGTGAGGCAAATTGCACATTACTGGCATACAGCTGTCAAGGAATCAACTAGGCGTAAGTTCGCCTGAACAAATTGAAGCAGAACTGGAGCAAGAGCTGTACATCTACAAAAAAAGCAACAAGAACCTCATAAAACATTGAGAACGTTGCGCAATTTGAAGCACGGATCACAGTTGTACGGGATAAGCTAGGACAGCTCTCATAGCCTGGCAAACTGAAGCTTATGGTTCCCATAGTTATGCATGGGCAGTTGTGCTGGTGATCAAATGATTTTCCTCTTTCCTGATTGGCTTTCTAATAAGACCAGACAGGAAAATTACCAAGTCCGACATGGTCAAGCGGGTCACACAAAAGCAGGTGTCACAGTTCACGTCAGACTGGATGCCAACTGCAGGATATAACAGGCACAAACAATGATTGGGAGGCAAACAGCCTAATATAATGTTCAAATAAGAGCGTTTCTTTTTCTGCTCTGTTGACTCACAGATCTGTTTTGATACCATAGGGGAAGTTGGGCCCCGCCCAGTTGACAGGCATCCTGGTTTCCCATTGGTCTGCCAGCACTCCAGGCTGCCACTGATAGGCCAGCACTAGGTAGCGTTTGCCTTGGCCTTTGGCTCACAGGGGAGCTGGCTCTCAGCTGTTTATGGTCCTTGTGCCCCTCCCTGCCTCCCGGCCAATCTTGGACGTGCTCTGACTCCACCCCCTCCACACCATACTGTCTATTTTGGCCTGGTGAGGGATCAGACCCCGCTTTCAGATATCCCAGCCCCGCTTTTGCTGTGTCAATCATGCAGGCTTCATCGAGCCATAGCACAAGAATAACTATAACATTTGCCCAGGTAAATTTATTGTTTTCTTCGCCTGCATCTATTGCACATTTCCTAAAGCAACCCTGATATAAAACGGCATCTCTGGTACAACATACAGATACATTCTAGCATGTATGGTTGTTCTGTTGGAAACTGGGCACTTCTGATTTGTTAACCATGTCCACCGTGTTAACTGCATTTACTTTGTTAGCAACACGGGTGTAGGGAGAAAATCTGACCCCCCCCCCCCACTTCACCAACTGTATCAGTATTTATAAATGATACCTTGGCTCTCCTCACCACCTTCACATCATACAATTTAATAATTTTACATATTCAAGGGCCCCTGCAGATAGATAGATAACCAAGAATACTTTAGAATAATTACTGTACATACTGCAGATACACTGGAGTGTGAATATTGAACACAATTTAACTCAGATCTGCCAATAGGAAAACTAACATAGTTTTTCTTTGTTTCAAGTGTTGGGGGAAAATGCATTGGTCTTCTTTATGACAGAGCTACAGGTTGTGTTTAAGGACCGACATAACCAGTAAACAACACTGCAGCAGCAAATGGCAGAGTGCCGTTAACAACAGGGTCAGCAGCACAAGTCAATTTATCCCCTACATCGCTTGCAGGAGTTAGTAAAGTGTAAATGAAAAGTGCTGCCCCCCCTCATCTGCTGGGGTATCCACCCCTCCTGTGCCCCAGGTTAGTGCTAAATCCCTCGTTCCCATTCGTATGGTCCCAAGGCCCCCATTTTGTGCCAGCCGGGGGCAGCGTTCTCATTAAAGTTTTGCCTCTTAGACGTACGCCGTTGGCCTTTGGCTCCTCATCGGCTCAGATCAGAGCGCGCCCCCCCCCCCCCCAGCCCAGTTTCCTGAGAATGTCACCCAGGGACAGGATACAGAGGACACGGAGACTAAACCTCAGGCCACCCACACATTCCGAAATATTCCGTGCTACTGGCATAGAAACATGGAAATAATGCAGGTAAGCTACTGGTGTGACTAAAGTGGTGAAAATATTGAGCATTAAGGAAAGCAGAGTCAACTTTTTACTGTCTACAAAGGCAAAAATATCTCCCCTATCTATTATGCTTTGTTTTCCCTTTTAACTATTAAAAGAAAACTCCTTATTTAATTCATCATTTCATTATTTAAATTGCACAATTGTCTTCCAGGGTGGATCAGGTGCTGCATATTGAAGATCTTCTTCCGAGAACAATGCTGTTTCAGGTACGCAGCCAACACCGGAAGCAACACACAATGCGACACCGATTGTTCAGCCTTCACACAGGAAGTGAATCTGTCATTCTTGTGTCTGTGCATTGTATTCCGGTCACCTGCAGTAATGCCATTGTGGGGAAATAAGTTACAATGCGTTTCAGAAATGAAAAACGAATTTCTTTGACAGCAGTCTTCCCGCAATGTGGGGAGATATGATTCATGCAATGGTTTAATAGTAGTGTTCACTTAGACATATAGTTCCCTGAATTCAGCTAAAGAGCTCAATGGATTGTAGGCAGAGTAACATTAGGAGCCAGTGTTTATTGGCAGAAGAGAAAACCAGTTGCGATTTCCTCTGCAGTGATGCTGCTGTGCAGTTCGCCAGCCGGACGGCGAGAGGAACGGAACCGGTTTCGAAGCTTTCCTGATTCTTAGAGGGGGGGGGCGACGTCGCTAAACAGACAGCCCATCAGGATGCCGCCCCTGAGTCTGGCTTCACAGGACGAGCCCGGGGACTGCGGCAATGTCCGCGGCCCGTCCAAGAGAAGCAGACACCTGCACATATAAACATACGCTCGAAATATAACGCTAAAATGGAGCATGTACAAGCACACACTAATGCGGCGTACGGGTCATTAACACAGGGGGAGGAGCTAGCCGGTTTGTGTTGTGGTGTTTTGCCAATAGACACCCACTCTCTGGGTGAAGATCAGTAACAGGTCTCAGGTGCAGTTTAGCCTCTCTGACGGGTAGGTCTTAAGTCCCTAGTGCCCACTTACCACCTCCTCCTGGCCACCTGCCCTGTCTGCCCCAACCCAGGGTCCTGTCTCATCTCGCAAGCCAAAAAATTAACCTCATTCTCCAAGGCAAACACACACACACACACACACACTATTCAGAAAGGCATTAACCACAGGGATGCCTCGCCATCCAACCCCAAGGAGGGTTAAGATCTCACTCTGGACACACGTCTACGTGCTGCTGTCAGAGAATAAATGTGTCAGAGTTTTAACTTATTTAATGCAGATCCAGTTCCATATACATTATGCATGTAGGTGCATAAATGTTTTTATGAGGCAGAACCCTCCTGACAATAATAGCATAACTGGAATGCGGACAAGTGATAACACGGCGGCGGGGGAGGTGAGGGGAGCAGACCAGACTGGGTGGGAGGTCACGCTTACATCAGAGGAGCGTTTTTTGAGAGGGCTACAGTGCGTGCACCCGACTGTAACGATATAAGGCCGCCATTACATTTAATGAATCTGACAAATAGCTGCCACACACGCTAATTTATTTATAGACCATTAGAGCCGTCGCTTCTCGCAGCTGTTTCGCCGAACACCGGCTCCTACCAGCGCCCCCACCCTCCGCCCCCGTTGCCAGGCGAGGCGACGGTTGCCAAGGCCAAGCTGAAGTATTGTCTCTCGGGTCGCAGCGTGGGTTTTAACAGGCGGGGAGGGTGCAGGAGTGAGGGGGGCTAGATGAGGGGTTGGGGGTGGATCCCCCCCCACAGACCGCTTCAGTCAATCTTTTAAACCCCGTGGGGGGCATCGCCTGCATACAATACGTAAATTGCAACCTGTATTGCAGGACGGGAACACATAAAAGACATGGGGGGTTGGGGATATTACAAAATTACAATTACACTACAATTACAGAATTGCAGGCAGTCGATGGTGGGAATTTAAAAAATACAGAAGAAGTAAAATACTTCAAGGAAGTGAACTAGGTGGAGGGTGTTTCATTGTTGCCCGTGTCGGTGCACAGTAAACTCTTAATAGTGAGTCTATTTTACAGGGGGAAATTAACATAGTTACCGCTCGCACAACTGAATATTCACCAAATGGAGCGATTTAGTAGGATATTTAAACCATCACAAAGCTATTTAAAGGACTTTGACAATACACCTTTATGCTGCAATTATCGAGGTTCCTCGCCACATGCTAAGCAATTTATTAAATGAAAAGCCTGCGATTTCATGTAACCACGAGACGAGTCAAGATGCTTACTGATCAAATTTGTTAAACTGCGCGGCAGACGTGTGTAGTTTCCTTTCTATTTAATAAAAGGTCGTGTTAAAATACACGTTATGTAACGCATTTGATTCCATACGTGTCATTCATTACGAAAACCGCAGCGCCTGAGCACTTGCAATACCACTTTCTACCACAGGGTGGTAGTACAAGCTCAGAAAACGAAGCCGGTTCTACTGAGCAATCTGGGAGGTCTGAAGAGGAACTAAAACCTCTTCTCGAATGTAGCAATTTTGCATTCAGCTGCTCCACCAGCACACAGACAGAAAGCCACATCTGCAAAGCAAAGAAAGAGAGACAACCATCTCCTACATGTTAAACGTGAAGTCTATTGTTGTTTTTTAAAACAGCATAACCAGAAAATGTAGTGTGTGTTTTTTTCCACTCTCAACTTCTCTACACAGCTCTCGTTGAAGAGCTCAGCACTATACAGGGATATATGAACGAGAAGGTTCAGTTTCTTTTGGAACAGGAGACCAGGATGAAGAATACTGAAAGAGAGCATGCAACGGATACAAAAGCAATACATTTTTTTTTCCAAAAATGGGATTGAGGGATAATGGTGAGGGGACAACATTGAACGTCAGATGACAAGAAGTGAACCTGGGAGCACCCCCGAAATCTACAGCAAGCCTGTCTATATTCTGGAGACTTTTTAAATGCTCTGACAGGTAAGCACAGCTTAGCGGATGTACGTAAATATGTAAGTTTGGCAGTTTTGTTGGTTTTTGTGACAAAAAAAAAACAAACAAACAAGAGGACTCCGGAGGCCAGGTGAGTTCATCAAGGTCACATGTACAGGTATGTGGGAGACCAGTGACTTCCATATCGATCAGCAACTTTTACCAACACAGATAATAATGCAGAAATGCAACCGTTTGGGCAAATAGTGTCTTGGCAAGGGACTCCAAAGGAACATATGCTGAGTCAACAGAATTGAGAATTGACTTCAAAGGTCTTCATCTGTACCACCATTAAGTTATGGTGCCCTGGATCCACATATAGTAAGGATGACAGTATTATTTGAGGTGGTGGGGGGGCGGAGGGCGGTAGAAACAAAGAATGCTTCACTACTGTAGTATATGAAAGCTAGTGGGAAACCCAATGCACTCAAGACTGTAAGGGGGAGAGCTTGGGAGGTGTTAAGCAGTTCCTAAGTGGTGGTCTTGGGATTGTATTACGGAGCACGGACCCAAGCTGAAATACTCCGGTCAACATCCAGCTGAATACGGAGAGTGTAACAATTAAAATAACAAAAAAGAAGTCTGCTCCCCACATCAAGGGGAGAAAATAATCAATTTTGCCGTCTGACGAAAAAAGGAACGCATGCAGCCTGGAAACGGCAGCAGTGAAATGTCGCACGTATTGGTGAGTAGTGTCCCATGTCCTAAGGAAGTGAAAATTCTTATAATTTTTTTTTTTTAAATGTTACATATTATTCAGTCTGCTCCTTGTAATATAACCGAAAGGTTATCGTGACTAAACACAGAAACCACTAGCCAGCAGTATAGGTTACACCAATGGAGCTATTACACTAGTAAATAACATAATTGAAAACTGAAGCTGAAGAATTTCAAACCTTGACCCTAACTTAATCTCACAGCAATGAGGGATATACAACATGCACTCTTTTTACTTCCTGTACAGGGCCAGCAGATGGCATATTAGTTGAGGATATGTGATTAAACAGTTGCTGGTTTTGGTTCCCAACACTGTAGGAAAAACCAACTGAAAACATTTATATAAATGCTCCGCAATGTAAACCATGCGGGTCTTTCAGTTAAAAGACATTAAATTAACAAAAATATTATGGTTCATGACTTGTATTTGGGGCCTGAATCATTCCTCTTGAAATCTTGCAGGTCACCTATTAATGGATTGGCCATGGTGGCGGGGGGGGGGGGGGTATCAGACCACAA
>JAODUD010000043.1:9225815-9245029 GCA_026784285.1 Stomatorhinus walkeri | reverse complement strand
CCCCCCCACCCGACCACACTGGGTAGGAGGTCACGCTTACACTCACTCATGGCCGAAATCCTCTCCTTACCCATCTTTCTTGTAGTCATGCGGCCCATGCCCTACCCATCATCCCACCTACCGAGCCTGTAGCTAAACTTAGACTAAATGCTAACGAGTTCTGTTAAATAGGCTACCCGGATTTTCACCGTAACCTGTGTCTAGAGAAATGAAATGCAGTGGAGTCTGCACTCAGGACAGGCCGTAGAGAGGCTGGAGAAGCGGTGCCCTATATTATACAAGGAGAGGAATGTGAGTAAGGAAATTAAGTTGTTTGAGTTCAGGAGCTACGGTGGTAAACTGGTAACTTCTAATATTAAATCAGATTTAAGGCACGTATGAAAACACATAGATTCTATATTCTTAATGTTTCAGAAAAGCTTGGGTACATGAGTTACTCTTATAAACACA
The DNA here is from genome assembly GCA_026784285.1 of Stomatorhinus walkeri. Lineage (NCBI taxonomy): Eukaryota > Metazoa > Chordata > Actinopteri > Osteoglossiformes > Mormyridae > Stomatorhinus > Stomatorhinus walkeri. The sequence goes on along the minus strand of JAODUD010000043.1, from coordinate 9,244,579 downwards.
CGAGACACTAAACAGAAGCTACTGGTAAGGAAACATAAGATCATCCTTCACTTTTACAGGATATTGGAATTTTCGTTTGGCTCCCTTCGCGTTTCATTGCAAGGTTCGCACTGCAAAGCCCCCCATGGATAAAAAGCAGCTGCCTCTTTGCTCTGTTCATTTGACGCATTTTTCCCGTTGACCCATCAACCCTGGAGGAAATCCAGCTGCCGTTCTGCACTGTGCAGCTGAGCAGTTGTCTTCACATCAAACACAAAGAGCCAGTTTTCAAATGCCATGGGGGTCGCAGATTTGTGCCATTTGTTTACTGACCTACATTGCACAGTCAGGGTCCATTCAATTCATTTGTCTTGATATTACCATATTTATTCTAAGGCCACAGTGCACTGCAATAATAATATTTAATAAAAACATTCTTAACCCAGGATCAGGTGTGAGCACTTGTCACAGATTGCTTGGCCCGAGAACTTGCCTGAATCCCATGCCATCCCATTCTGGAATTGACTCATCAGGGGGCAGGGCAAGGAAAACCACCTAAAAAGTTTAACAGGATTGAGTATGTACCTGGCCAAAATCTCATTTTCCCCATAGCGTCATGTTTTGCATCTTGACGCAATTAAACCAGCATGGCGTCATTGGTGAAGATGAGAACTCAAGCGTCAATCAGATTATCCCTTAGCTCTCTTCTATAGGGGAAAGCTTAGTCTACCGTCAACCTGGCATCATTATTGACCAATAGACGCGGGAAGACGTTTTAAATCAAATCAAATCTAATTTGTTTATGAAGCACTTTTTAAACAGCAGTGGGCTGTAAGCAGGGTTACTGGCTTATCGGGATAACTTGTCGGATTTAAGGTAGTCTCGGCAAAATGTAAGTGAATGAATATGAAGTCCATTTAAACTGTGGTACCTTAAATCCGACAAGTTACCCCGATAAGCCAGTAGCCCCGCTTCATAGTACAGGCCACTGGACAGTTTTAAACAACAACAATTTTAAGCTCAGGGCACTGAAAGTTGGAACAACCAATAGACTCCACTGAATTCTGTAGCTATTGACAACTAACAACAGTCTTTTTGAGCAAATAATCATAACGTTACGGTTTTCTTTGTCAGAACAGCCAGGAGGGGGTGCCAGATCACCCACAGTGCCCATACATCCAGCACTACAACATCAACCTGGTGTCACAAGAATATTTGGATAAAGACTCCCAATGCCCCCATATGAGTGTTATCGTCAGTGTTACTCTATTACAGAACGGGGTCTATTTACCAGTCAAGACCAGTTAACAGACTAACTCAAGCTAGACAGCAGTAAAGTTCTTTTAGAAGCAGAAATAGCCCAGACTTCACCTGGACTCACTATGAACCAAACACCTGCACATGAGGCAATACTTGTGCTTACCTGCTATTAATCTGCATGGTCATGGCTTCGTTGCTATTTTTGGTTCACCGGACAATAGTGTGTTCGGCACAGCCAAAGGCTAACAGGTCATCAGAAACTGTACAAGGAAGAACGTGGTGAGAAGTAAGCAAGTTATTAAAGCTTTAGTTTAGTTTGGAGGATCGTGTGACAAGTATAATGAAAATGCCCTGTTACCTAGCAGTGTAAATGTATCAGTGAAAAGGGCAAAATGGGGGATGTTTTGCTGACTGATTGCGGCCAATAAAACTCATTCTGGAATCCTCCTCTGACTGTGATTCTTGGAGTATTAGAATCAGCACCATGATGTCACAGCGTCAGCCCCCTGTCATTCTGCAGGCACAAATGCCTGAAGTGTGACTTAGGAGGACAAAAAGGCAATACTGCAGGGGGGGGGGTCTTATCCAGGAGGTGATGTGACATGCTTGCCTTCTGGAAAGCGCCACACTCTGATGACTGTCGTAAATTGGTGAAAATGAAATTAGTTTAGAAAAGCAAGGAGACATGAGAGCAGCTGCTTTAAAGCTGTAAACATACAAAACTATAAGAAACGCAACAAAGACTTTCAAGAATGTCCCCCATTCCCCCCAAATTACTGATTTCTTGTTGGATGGCTAGAAGAACGCGCTTCGGCTTAAAAATAGATCACTCTGTAATATATCTTTAGTAATTTATATGACGGGATGCTTTTGCCAAGGTTGTACAGCATAAGTGTGTTTCTTAAGGGCACCCTGGCAGACCTTTTCTTGCGGTTTGAACAGGAAACATTTTTGGTTGGATTATTGACTGCAGGCAAAAAGCAAACAGAGAGAGGTCTAGCACCCCTTGAGGGTACAAACCTGACCTTTGCATTGTATAGTTGTTACAGAGAAAGATCCTATCTGTTGTTTTTTTTCATCACATTTTTAAACATGACCCCACTTGGTTTTGAAGAGCACCCCCCCACACACACACACACATACATAGTCCCACCTCCCACACCCAACCCGGCACACCTCAGCAATCAGGCAACAGCTATCTGCTGTTTATCCTTTCTACAGCAAGGGCTTCAAATCGTAACCAAGAGATAGTTGCCGAACTGTAATCTGTGACATTGCTCCTGTCCAAGGAAGTTGTCAGTGCACCCAGACACAAACTCCTTCTCAGTCGCCATAGGACACCTCTGTCAGTACCGCCTTTGAAGTCTGATCAGAGGTGTCCCATCAAATAGACTACTCGTTCAATAGACACATGAAAGAGAAACCTACAAGCATCACAGACAGTGGTGTCTGTTGTCTAAACAAGCACAATACAAAATAATTATGAATGCCAAGCATTATTAACAAGGAGTAGGTAATATTCTGCCCCCTGCTTTGAAACACAGCTGCATGTTCTGAAGCCTTAAGGTGTTCCTGCAGTAGACACTTCTGCTTTCAAGCAGTGCCCAGACTACATGGGAAATCATTCTCTCACAGAAAGACAGTAAACTCAGCTCTGAACTTCGCAGAATATTAGATTGATATCTGACCACTGCACAGCAGGAAATGCTCAACAGTCATATTTAAAGAAAATATAAATAATCCAGCTCTCTGGATTAATGGCAATGAGACTGAATGGCTGTGTGCGATTTGAATAGTCACTACATGGCATAATGCCTCTTTGCTACCCTTGATGTAATTCAGGACTATGACGTCACCGACATCTATCACTTTTTTAAATCAAGATGCAGTCTCGTGTACATCTGGTCATACTAGAATTTAGGCCAGCGCGTAGGATAGTGGAAGCACTGTGGCTCAAATGCCCTTGACTCTCAACCACTAACACTCAGCCTTATAAATGGGTCACATGTGCAAAATATATACAAACAGGTACTTATTGAAGACACAACCTAAAAATTCATTTGCCATTAATAGAAAACTGGGGCAAATGAGGAAATTGACACCCCACGTCTCATGTTCTCCACGAGCTTGACATAGTTGGCATTCGGGAATATTACAGCCGCTTCCAAACAGACTTTATGAAAATGCACCTGATGGTCACTGGTCATCACTGCATGAACCTTCTAATGCACTGCATTGTCATCCTGCTACTACAGGTGAAGTGGTCATGTTAGGACAAAAGCAAAAGACTTGCTGGAATTGCTTGCATGTCATGCATCTCCAATCGCAACATGTGTAAAACGGAAACTGTGCTTGGACATGGAAAATGATCCAAGAATCACCTAAAGCAAAAGAGCAGCATAAAATACACACACCAGTAAAAAATATAATACAACTGCAAATATTCAAAAGTCCATTTTAATAGGAGGTATAGCGATTTGTTTTCTCTTTATTTAAAACAGTCAATTTTATCAATAAGGGGGGAAAAAATGGAACTCACAAAATAAAATTCCGGTTTATTGTTGGACAACAAACTTCACACATACAAACAGGCCACAATAAACAATTTCGTAGACAAAAAAAAGAAAAGAAAAACCCTTTTCTTTGGCCTTGCCATCTCATACAAACCAACTACTTATGGTACAACTAAAGTACATACAACAAATTTACTGGAATGCTCTGAATTCAACGGCCTTTGATTTTATACAGGTTTCAGTTGAGATAATGACATGGTCAGACAAGTATAATTCATTTCTAGAGAAGCAACTACTTCAAAGCACCGTTTGGTCACCAGAGATCAATGTCAAAAATGGCTGACCTCCTAACAATATGTACAAAAATATAAAATGTAAATAAAAATACAAAGAAATTCTTTTAAAGTATTTAGTCGAGAGCTTACAGCCTTGAAGTCTTGGTTGGTTTTTAAAAAATTTGCAGTTGGGTGGGTGAATTCGGTCGTTGAACTCTACTTAAGATGACCATGTTTCCTGTCCCCCCCCCAGCCACACACCACGGTACCCAAGGGACGGTACCCAGGCTGACGGGTGGCGCTGAGGGTTGCCACAGCGTCGGGGGAACTCCTTAATCGTCGTCGTCAGTTTTCTGCTTCTTGGTTTCGACGTCGTCCTGGAGCAGAAGCAAGCGGACATCAGAATACACCCCCGACTGTTTTCCTGAACTGAATGCACATGCGTATCCACCAGAAAGTACCTCATCATCCTCGTCATCATCCTCGGCTGCCCGCTTCGTGCCACACTCAATTTCATCTTCATCATCATCTTCATCACCTAAAAAACAGAACTAGTGTAAACATCTCTGTGTTCCACAGTACAGCTTTGGAGGTGTAGACCAAGCAGAACACATAGCAACCTACCATCTCCATCATCTTCCTCATCCTCCTCTTCTCCTACTTCATCATCATCCTCTTCATCATCCACTTCAGGCTCCCCATTCTCCTCAGTCTCCTGTCAAAGCATAAAACAGCAATTATAGATCACCACTAGACATGGCATGAACATTCAGAAGGTCCTCCCTTAATATGAAGGGGCACATATTAATACACAACGAAACGCGCATAAGGAATGTTTAACTTACTGCCTTTCCATTGGCAGGCGCCTCTTTTCCATTTTCCGTTTCTTCCACAAGTTTCTTCTCTTTCAGTTCCTGAAGCAGAATAAACGGGAAACTGAACCAGATGCTTAAGTAGTAAACTATCGAGTGAAATGTTAGCCTTCTCCTAAATGTAAGCTCACTTCGGCAAAGTGGGTCTCGTCAAATGCAAACAACCACCCGCGCTTAGCATTCAGTGGCGGAGAAAGACGAGGAGCGCGTTCATATTCATCAACGCCCCCCTCCGCCGTAAAAGGTAGCTTTCGTTTTGCATTTGAAATGCGACACTTCCATCATTAACATCCCATTGGTCGCGGCTATACTCTGAACCCCGCCTACTTCAATAGATATAGAACCCGTGTAATCTGATACTCTGATTATGTAGGGATAAGGTGGGTGTTGTAGTTCAATTTCCTACACGCCATAGGTCTCTGAAGAAGACACGCCCGGGGAAAACACCTCAACTCCCATAGTGCATTGCCCGATTTAAACACAGCAAACGAGCACCAATGCAGACAACCAGAAAGAGGCTGGTTAAGTCACTAGAGTGAAGGGGGACAATAGCGACGAAAGCATACACTCATTTCATCCCAATTTAGGTCTCTGATTCACCCGTAATATCTTTTTTAAAGCGCCAAGAACTTATTAAGGTCAGAGCCGGAGTCACGGTCTCCTAGTATGAAGTATTTAGGTCACACTAAATTACTTATTCTCTGGCAAAGAACCGAGCAAAATAAATAGCACTCCCGTACATATTTCAGGCTGTATTTTTAAATATCGATTTTTCCGGCGATACCACACGTCGTCTTTTAAGCAGAAATAAAAGTATCTGAGATAAATCGTTTTAATCAGTTTGTGTAATCCCTAGCTTTTAAGCCGTTTACCGGCTGTCAACCATCGATGCTACTACATGGGTTTCACTGCCTATTTCCTATAAATAATCCAGCGTGCAGAAGCGAGCGGCGAGCGCTAGGTATTCAGACCCAGTTTGTTCGAGAGGAAAGAGATACGCAGCTCGTCGGCGATGCCTCGGGGCTCAGAGATACCACATCGCGGATTGAAAAATGGGTCGCCGTGCCATTACCCTATTTATAAAACTGAACTTGGATCTGCGTCGCCAAGCGTAACCGATCGATCCGCACGATAGTCTTCGACGAGAGGCCCCCCTTCCGAAAGGCTTTATAGGTAGACTTCAAATTACTTTAAGTAAAAACTTACAGTATACCTATAACCAGTATATTTGGGACTGCATTAATAGTTATTTGCCTTTCGCACTCCCGTCTGAACAAAAAAAAGCTGGGCATTAACCTTGGCTATGCAGCGCGATTTCGACCGAAGCCGGATTCCGATCAGGACCATCATCAGCGCAAAAATACCCGAAATACTCCATCGTACGGCTTGTCGACGCTCCCTCCAGATAAAAAGCATAAATAGAATCTAAATAGTCTGTATGAAAGCTCACCGAAACCACAGCCACCCGGAATTGCGCTTTATGCCAGGCAGATCCTCCGAGAGGCACCGGATAACTTGCCTATTGGTTCCTAACGCGCGACGGAGGCGCCCGCTACCCTGCCTGGGGGTTCGCGCCGCGAGACGGTTCTAAACACTCTTATAATAAACCAGCCAATCGGCGACCCTGCGATCCGAGCGACAGTATGCTCAGCACCGGGCTCGCTAAGTTTCTCGACAAGTAAATCACATTCTCCCGACTAACCGGTGTCATTCATAGAATCGTACTGTCAAGTCGTAAACTATTCTCGGAATAAAATCACCCACCTCTGCTACAGTAACCCTCTTTAGAAAACATCGGCTTCGATACTAACACCACACTTTAAAAAAATGTAGATACAAAAGCAAAAAATGAACATATGAATGATTACTTCGCACTTCCCATATAAAACAAATTACGAAAAAACGATTTTTTATTTCCAGATTTCGGAACTCGAGCACATATTGTGAAATCCCGTCCTGCAAATGTACAACTCGATGAGAGAGAGTGGAGGAAAAAAAAATCCCCAAACGTTAAATATAACTGGCGATGTGCGAAGCGAACGCGCAGCTCCGGCTTACGGCGTCCGCGTTCAAAGAGGAACCGACACGCTCCTATAAACAAAGAACCCGCGCGGACTGCTGCACTCAGGACAATAAGCAAAGCCTCCGAACATGTTCCCCTTAACATCCAAACTAGAGCGCTTGTTAAACCTTTTTTTCAATCGTCCTTCATGTCACTTATTTACCTTGCATGCAGATACCGAGTACCGAGGTGAACAGATAAATATTCGTAGTGAAATCTGCCGGAGGCAATACGCATTTTCGACAACTATTAGTTTTGTACAAGATCGGTTATAATAAGATAAAATGTAATTCTGATAGATAATACTTAGGATTGTCAGTACATCGGTTACGCTTCCCCTTACCTTGGCGGAAAGGTCCGAACTGGTATCTACTTTTGTGTCTGCCATTTTCTACGTTAACGCTTGATATGGTAAGCCCGGTGAAAATATAATAATAAAAAAGCAATCCACTGGAAGCAATACGAAAACACAATTATTAAGTGCCAGTGGCGAGTTCACGCGGTGGGAGAGCCTTTAATATACAGTAATGGGCGGAGTCAGTGGGCGGCCGTCGCTACGTGATTGGCCAGCCGCTAGAGAGACGTCTGCTTCTGATTCGATAAGATGGAACAATGGATAGTATTTCCAAACTGAGGACACGCCCCTCGGCTAACCTTCTGACTCATTACTGTAGCGGAGCGATGTTCGTTCTTAGCCGTGCAGTGCCGGATTAGACCCCCTCCGTAACCACCGAAGCACAGTGAAACCAGTTCGAATGTGCCGGTCCGCGATGAATAGATTAGCGTCCCTAGTACACGTGCTAAGTACAAGAACCGGTGTTTAAAAAACATTCCACACACCACCAGCTGCTTTAAGATCTATGCCCGCCAGATAAAAAATATATTAAAAATTGACATAGCTTACATAGCTTTTTGTTCTCGAGTGATTCGTGCATTTTGAAATTTACGCAATTCGTTTGTGCACCACGTTTTATTTTTATTGCCTTTCAAAATAAAATAGCGAACGTCGCACTTGTTTCGGGAAATAAACCCCCTAGTTCTGGATTCCGTGTGCTTGGTTATTCATAGCGGGGGTCGCTACGGTAAAGTTGGGTTTTGTTCGTGGTGTTTACTCACTTAAGTACAAACCGTGAAAACTTGGGACTTTAAACTCGGGATTCTGAAGTGAAGTCAAACTCTGCATCTGTGCGACGTAAAGGGCCGCTGCAGTCCAGTACACCAGTATCAGTTATAGATGTGTATTTGCGAAAGCTGGCGGCTCGGAGTCTCTCCCGCTGGGTCTGCTGGCGGACAGCTGAACTGGCCGCCCCTGCCCACGTCTGATGGAAGCGTCCCCAGTGAGTAACGCCGGAGCGCGCATGGCGCGGTCTCATTAAGGACCTCTAAAAAAACTCCCCAGCCGCTAAAACGTGAAGGTCGGCGTTACACAAAGCAAAAAATTCTTTTAAAAAATACGTTCCTTATGTTTCTGCGCGATCAGCGCGCGTTTTGACATTTTACAGCACCACGAAATACGAATCAGAACGGTTACCTTAGCGACAATATCTTCAATAGCTGGCTAAGCAGACTGTGCCACAACAAAAATGGACGCAACTCGAAGCACTAGTGGCGGCATATCACTTGAAAGCAGAGTAGGGCATATATTGTGCCTTCAATGCAGTGAGCGCATAACTTGATGCAAGTATAAAAGTAAGCAGAACATACGAAGAACTTAAATGCCGAGAGACAATATTTAGGGGGATGACTATAAATAACTTACCCTACCAACATGGCTCACGTACGAACTCCGTTCATTTGCATTGCCGTTGGATTTGGTTCAGGACAGATTTCATTGGCCGCATAACTGGAGCGAACGCAGATTTGACGCTTTGCGATCACTGATTGGATAACCTGAAAGTCCATCAATTTAAGTAGCATTAAAATGGTTTCATGGAAATCATGGAGTGGCTCACTGGTTCGATAATTAAAACGCATATACATGTTGCAGAGTGTAATTCATTACTTATTGTTATATACTTGCTAGCGGGCTTGCATTACAAGAGAATACACATGATAACATCAGATGGAGTTTAAGAATACTTTTATAATAACTGATGTACCATATAATTGTAAAACACAACCCAGACCAAACCAATGTTACGGGTAATGAGCCATTATTTTAATGTATTAAGTTACATTTCAATACAGATGTTATCCTGCATTGTAATAACCACTATTCTACACTATTCTTCACTAAAACATCTTAAATTACAGGTGTCATAAAAGAAATCTACCAAGACAGCATGCAAAAGTATTACCGCAGAAGATTTTAGAAGTCGTTAAGTAGTGGTGTTCTATAGTTGTGGTTTCCACTGTATTTTATAATATTTTGTCATATTCTTTGGGTTAAACGGGAAGTGGCACTGCAGTTGCAGCTGCCTGTCTGTGGTGTCCACTCCCGACACGATGCTCACTCTCCTCGCTTCTCAGTTTAGAAGAGCCAAGGCATGGTAAGCTATGAGGCAAGGCAATATTATTTTTAATGAGTTGAATACTGGTTTTATGTTAATCCATGAATCCTAAAATATCACTACCATCAACCATAGAGTTCAGGATTAAAGAGCTGGGATTAAGCATTAAAAACGTCCGTCTGATGGTGCATCAGGCACCGTAAGGTATAGAGGGGTCTGTATCTAGGCCCCACTGTAGCGAGAGGGCCCAGAGGATGTAAATTTGTTTTCTGTTCAATGGCGTTGAATGAGTTAGATGGGCAGTTTCTCCTTTCTGTCATTGCTGTATACAGCTAAGAGGTGGAGTAGAACCTCTTTGGTGTGTTGCATCATTTCATGAAACACGGAGAAAGAATGAAGTGGGTGTCTGAGAGCATAGCACATTAGCGGAGCTGTGTGCTGGACGTGATCCGTTCTGAGGTTGTGATTGTGCAGTACACTTAAACAGTTGCGCTGAATTTATGAAGTACTTGGCAGATTAAAACGTTGTTGTCTTATTACAGTTAGCGTTTCGTTCTCTGAATAATTTGCGAATCAGGCGCCTGCATGGTGGCTTCACCCAACTGCATGTTTTTGGGTTGCGGACTGCTGGAGGACTCAGAGGGAAATTCAGCATGGACAGAGCCATGAATCAAAGCCCTAACCTTGGAGGTGTGAGGCCCCAGTGTCACCCACCGAGCCGCATCAAATCTTGAAGCTCATCATGTATGTCTTGCAGACTGAAAGAGATCTTCAATCGAGAAGAACTCAAACATAAACTCACTACAAAATGCATAAAAAGAAACATTCTAAAGGAATGAGTAATACCGTCCCAACTTGAACTAAACTAGAAAGTATAACTGTGGTAAAAATTGTAATGTTCAACCTAGAGTTAAGAAAACAGGTTAGGGAAATGCATCCTGGCATATTTCTGCCATTTCACTTGTATTTGCACTGACACACTTTCAGTCTGCAACAAAGTCCCCTGACTGCAACAAAGACCTAAAGAGATATAACAAAGTCAATTTACTATGTTAATATTGCAACATATGAAAGTTAGCTAATAACCGTTAATTAAAATTTAATTTGAGTTTTTATTTTATTTTTCTAATTGTCTGTTTTGAGGTCTAGGTTCTGGGTATGGAAGGTCTAGTTTCCCCTTCCTTATTATTGGGGATTGCAGTGTCCATTTCTTGGACTGTCCCTGGTCCCCAGGCAGCGGACATGTCCTGAAACAGAAGCCACCGAGGGACTATCTTGTTGTGTGCCTACACTGGTTGACCTTCCCGTGCTGATGCGGAGGGAGCCCAGGAGATGTCCAGGGAGAATGCACTTTAGCTAGGGATGGCCACGATACCACGTGCTAAGCTCAGAATCGAGTGTCTAAAGAGGGAACCACACTGGACTCTGAAAGACCCTTCTTTAAAAACTCAGCTCTTCTTTCACCTGGAAATTATTTATCACAAAGAAATGTTATTACTCACAATAAGGGGCCTTACATGGCCAACATAATCAGAAGCAAGTTTTCACCATAATATATGAATTAGACTGTGCATTTATGAGTTTCATATTTTAATATAGCATCCTGAAGTCCCTAACTAAACGCGTTCCTATGAAATTTCCAGGGAGCACATGTACTTAGTGTTTAGTGAATGTGTAATGAAAATCAAATGACAACAAACTGTCCTGTTGTCTTTTATTCCATCTTGCCTGTCAATATTTTACTGAAATTACTAAAGTGTAAGCAGTTAATTATTATCTTTGAAGTACAAAATCCATTACTCCAGTAGAAGCCTCTCAGGATGGGAAAGGGACAGATTTTAAACACGGTCATGAAATAGATGTTACAGTAGGTATTTGAAAATACTGTTAAAAATTCACTATCCCTCGTGGTAGATGAATCTGGGACAATGGTGAAAATACAGTGTTATGACAAAATGTACGTCTATATAAAACATAACAATTTGCAACATATTAACACTATTATGAAATTATTATTAATAAGGAGTAGCCAGTCTAACAACTTTTACTAATGTGGGATTGGCGCAAGTTGACAGCCTTGTCATTATTACACAACAATAAGTATTTGTTCATTCACCCATTAATTACTGAATTAGTTTCTGTAAAGATGCATTCAAGCTTACATTTTTGCAACTTAAATATTACTTACACTTTAGCGGATACTTTCTCATGTAATCACTGAATTAACAAATGAAAATGAATTAATTACACATTATAGTAATATTAAAATGATTAAAAATGAATAGACTAAGATTTAATCCTTTCATTAAAACAAAAAAAAGAGGTTTTAATCAGCTGTCATTGCAGAATCCTCCAGCAAGCCAGGAGTAACTTTATGAGGGTGTTAGAAAAAAATTCAGGGATCAACAAATCAACATATATCCTTCCATCCTCTATGTACTTGTCCTGGAGAGCTTGGAACCTATCCAACACAGACAAGGCCTGGGTCCACCCTGGTTGGGATCACAGGGCACATACATGCACGCATGCAATCATGCAGTAAGAGCAATATAGGGACACAACTTAGCCCGACTTCCTGTTTTTCAGGCCGTGGGAGGAAACTTGAATGATATGGGGTGAACATTCAATCTCCAAGCACACCGAGCAGTAGTGGGAAAACGCTCAGCCCTGGAGAAATGAGGCGATGGTCCAGGTCACCAAGCCACCGTGCTGCCCACAAATTACCTAACAGCATTGGCAAAATCCTACTGTTCATCCAATTCTTCTTTTAGCGGGATTAAAGGTGACTAGCCCTGTGATAAATGGATTTGATGGGACACTTGGTTCCCAAAAAGATCTGAAAAGATGACACAGGTTACCATGCCACACTCCCAGAATCCCCGGCGTTTAACAGCAATGGGATGGTTTTGCTTTCATTGTAGTTCTGTCTCTGTTCTGAATACTAGCCTTTTCATTTGCTGTGTCACTGAAGCACAATGTTCATTTCAGTACTAATTATGATTTGTTCAGGTTTGCCTTAATATAGCAAGTTTTTATTTAATAAATGAAGCATGTTTTTCTTTTTTATATATTCTATTCCCGGTTCAGCTTTATTGTTTAGGCATGTGCAGCTGCGACGCGATGCAAAAAATAAACGCGCTAACTCAGGAAGGGCACGACGAAATGCGCGGGTTCTTGGAGCGAATCGTTCTGGCCGCGGGCAGTCGTTGCATTTGTGATGCAATCCAGCGGGGCTGCATCGCTCCGCCGCAGCGGTTGCACCACTTGTGCTTTAGCACCGCTGTACGCAAAGCAGGCCTGCAGAAGGCTGCACCCTGCGCTATTCATAGTGATCTTCCTTGGCAGGTGGTGGCTTTCCTTAGGCTGGATGAATTTTCCTGGATGGCTGTGAGTGGGGAGAGGGATGACCTTCAACCTTCCCCAACAGCCCTGGTAAGACAAATGGTAACTCCATCCATCCATCCATTAACTACCACTTGTCTGGGGTTCGGCTCGCAGGGGTAGCAGCTTCAGTAGAGATACCCAGATCTGTGCTGCACTCAATTAGACAATTAGAAAAATAAAATAAACACTCAAGTAGTCAAGGTGTTGGTGTGAGAACCAGTAGGTTCCAAATATTTGTCCTTGATATGCTAGGCCTGGTCTCCAGACAGTGACCAGGACTTGGCAAGTGCCAAACCCAGCAAGTGAAGTAAACTCAGGGGCCTGGTGATGAATCCCACTAGGGAATAGGATGTCTGATGGCCCACCATGGGGTGGAACACCCAGTCCTGCTGCGGGGAAATGAGTAAGGGAAACAATCTCGAGCGCCAGAACAGACTCGTGAAGAGCAGATTTGCAAGGCAGGCTTGCTCAGGCCCTGAAAGATGCCAGATGGTTCCTGGGGAACTGGCTCAGGACTCTAAGTGTCAGAGCCACTGAACTCGGCGTCTGCTCCGCAAAGGAGGGCAACCGCCTAAGACCAGAACCCGCACTGAGGGCAGGCCTCATTCCCAAGAGGATGGGTGACATCAGCACGGTCGCGGGCGCCCCTGCTATTTTCTGCGGTGACGTTGTTTTCAGGGAAAGTGGGAGGTTGAGGGTGGTGATGATAAAAGTTGTCAGTTGGAGGTGGTGGCTTAAAATTCACAATTTAATTAAATTTTTGTTTAAGCAAGGCATGTTCAGTCCCTCTTTTTATGGAAGCTCCTGGGCATTGAAGCATATGAAGAGGGACGTGCATCAAATGTGACCCTCAAGATCAGAAAAAAGCCAAGTAATGACTATTTGCAGCGACAGAGGACACAGCGGGCCGTCCCAATACAAAACAAGCCAATAAAAACACCACATCTACAGCTGCTAACTGAACTTATCAAGTTAATAGTAGTGTATAACTATGACTAGTAAGATGACTAGCTTATATTAGCCAGGTGTGCTGAACCATAAGTGAGAGTCAAGCTTTGAAAAAGATAATGAATTAACAGTAATAAGCATTAGTAGGCAACAACATTAACAGGAACACTCACACGCTTTGTGTATTTCATTTGCAGGTAGCAGAAGTTAACATGACATCCTCTGAATACAGGAAGACGGGTATATATGCAAATATTTTGCTTTGCAAAGAGTGAACATTTGGATTATTGCAGTGACACGGAGGCCTAACCTGAAACCTGCTTAGCATCTTTAAAGTGACGTATAACACAGACATTACGGTAAGACCAAGACCATGAGTACTGCACTAAGAAGCTTTCAACCAGAAATCAGTAGGCAGTATTAAAGGGAAAGTCATGACAGTGAAAAGCGGGCACGCTCCGTCAATGAAAGTGTTTGTTTGGATTCAGGCCGGCTGTTACCTCAAAACAGAACCTGAATGGTTCCCTCCAGTCATAACGTACAGCCACTGCACACACTGTGTGCCTGTCACCCTTGTAAAGGACACTGAGGTGCCACTTTGCTGGAAACACAGGGGGGACAAATTAATCAAAGTGTACATTCATAAACATGAAGAAAGTGCCCAGGGCATTCTGATCTCCAAACCAGTCCTCCGCAATTGCAATGTGCTCAACCTTCTGAGCCCTAAACCCCAAACTCATGCCAAAAGCAGCAACCCGCTATTACAGGCGGAGTATGGTCAGGTGCAATATAAGGCAGGGGACACCCTGGATGGAATGCCAGGCCATCACAGGGCACATGGCCACGGTCCTTTAGAGATGCTAATTAGCCTAAGCGCATGTTGTTGGGCTGCAGAAAGGATCCAGAGCACCCAGCGCAAAGAGACACGCCGCGGAGAGAGCGTACAAACTCAGGCACTGGGTGGGGGCGGAGTTCAACTTCCAAATTAGGAGGTATGAGGCAGCTTTGCTAAAACTTAACTCACGTTTCTTTTTACTGTTTTTGTTATTCTTCTGGCATATGAACCCAATGATTCCCCAAAATCCTATATTCTCACTGTACCATGAACGCCCCTGTACGTCAGCTTTTCACTACTACCATTCACTTACCATGTAAATAACTCACAAGGCTGCTGTCAGTTACTCAGTCATAACTTTGTCTTTAGTAAAAAGTGGCTAGTAGTAGCAGCCAAAAGATTAAAATATTAACCTGACACCATTCTCTACGTATTCTGTTGCCTTTCACAGAACCCACCTTATCTAACACCAAAACGCTGTACTCTCTCCCTCTAGTGGACGACATAGTATGTAACAGTTTTCGGGGCGTAAATGCTAGCAGTTGGGAGGTGGAATGCCGGCTTCTGTGGGCTGCGCAGACTCCGCCAGTTCACAGAATTACCCGACTTGGAAGGAAGCCCTGCAATCAAATCATTTACATACAAATTTAAAATTGGAATATGCTAAAACCAAGGTTAGGCCTTTGTGGTGATTTTGAACGTATTTATTAAATGTGGAACCATTTCAAAAGACAGCAAGGCTGTTTCTGATTTGTACATTTAACTTCTGTTTTTCCTAAATGTTTGTGTAGTGTGTCCCTATTTAGGATGGATTAAAATTCACTTTGGCTTTGAGCATTATGTAAA
Source organism: Stomatorhinus walkeri (assembly GCA_026784285.1). Classification (NCBI taxonomy): domain Eukaryota; kingdom Metazoa; phylum Chordata; class Actinopteri; order Osteoglossiformes; family Mormyridae; genus Stomatorhinus; species Stomatorhinus walkeri. The sequence goes on along the minus strand of JAODUD010000043.1, from coordinate 9,229,155 downwards.
TCTACATTAGAGTATTGTGCTACTGATATTTACTCATAAACTAATCTGATAATGAATATAGGAGGGTGCCTAAATTTGTACTGTATGTAATAGGCCAAAACTCTTAAAACTTCCTGGTATAGTCAGTATTTTAGTAAATACAGTCAAACTCCAGTAATATTAGCGGGCAGACAGCCCCCCCCCCCCCCCCAATGAAACTGTGTTTGCACTGAGATTTGTGTAATCTACATGCTTACTGCACATTGCAAGTTTCACACCATGCAGAAAATAGACCAATTCTAACCAGCCTTTCTGTTGTCACAATGGTTAGACACCCGCCATTAGATACATCATAATGATCCAAAAAGCCCACCTGATACATTATTATCTTATTACCCTTGAAGCGTTTTTTATTATTATTTGTTTTTTGTAAATTATTTATATTTACTGCTGCAGTTTTTTTTTTGATGTACAAAAAATAGTTCCAAAGTTCTGTGTTCCAGAACCATACAGAGATCTTCATCCTTGAGCAACCCAGTTACATGTACATCTGAGGTTTTTAATTGCATGATATATATTTACATAAAAGTACATTCACCAAAAATTAGCAAATGATCAGCTCCCTCATATACGCACTATCCTGACATCTATCACAGTCCTCCATTTTGAATCCTACTTCAAGTATTTGTGGGATTAAACTAGGGATCAATCAATGTACCTGCAGTGCAAATCCCTAAGATGGAGTCACCAAAGCCCATTAGCTGCATGCGGTTCCGGAGCTTCTGTACAGCAGGAACGTGGAATATGTCGGCTTTGAAGCTCCAATGGGAGCAGTAGTAGAACGATAGACACCCGCACTAGATGTATGTTCCACCCACCCTGCTGACCCAATACAGTGACACTCACACTCACAAGTGTCATTTTCCCTTCCTAAGTCACCACGGTATGGTTACAAGGAACAGCAATATGCTCGAAATAAAACACTTGCATGTCAATTTCTAGTGCTTAACACGTTCACCTTTCACTGTCCTTAAATAATTTGTACATGACAATTTTGCAATATAGCAAACAATCTCAGGCATGTGACTTCCAATATTCCTTGGAACTTGAGTGCTCACAGGAGCCTGCCATGCCATTGTGTAACAGGCAGTTACTCTGATGTGGTAATTACATAACAAAGCATAAAATAACAGTGAGTTATGTTGTGTTATATTTATTCCACTGATGCTTTTGTCTAAGAGATTTTCAGTGAGTGGGGGCAGCCAGCAGCTGGGGTTATAAGGGCCTGGCTCAAGGGCCCAACTGTGAAATGATTACTCAGCCGGGCATGACATTTGAACTCACAACCTTCCGGGTCTTTCGTCTGTTTCCTTGTTTTTGTTTCGTTTTCTAACTGCTACCTTACAGAAATGTGTTTTTGTAATGAGTTATTAAAGGAGAGCTGAGCGTGAGTTGCGTGGTATGGGGGGGGGGGGTTTCAGTAAAAGTTTACACACCTCTGGTTTGCAGTGCTGGGCCGCCATCACTGCTGTCTGCTAGGCCTCCTTTCCCAGCATGCCCTGCACCTCCGGGCCTCAGGCCGCCTTCAGTGAGTGACCGCAACAATAGCCGGGCTCTGTGCTGACAAAACACACACACAGGGGTGAGCGGAGAGGGTGAGGAATCATCCCTGGCAGTTTCCATTTTCTCTTTCCTGTTGACTTCGGCAAATTGATGGCCTGGATGGAAATCCCCCAACCTCCCCCCCCACTCCGTCTTCACTTCCCCCACTCAGCTTCCAGCCAAGGCAGACAGCTGATCACATAACCCACGTAGACGTGCAGGTATCCCACCCATGACCAACCCAGCGTGACTTGGAACAGCTGGACAGCAGATCCAACCCCAACCGATCAGAATCATTTCTGAAACATCTGGATTGCACCAGGGTACACAACCAAGCACCAGACTAGGAAATCCCCCCCCCCCCCCACAGTAAAATACAAGGAATGGTTTTGGTTTAGGTCAGTGGGGGAGGGGCATTGTTATAAATAGAAGCATGGCAGTTGGCAATCTCCCCAGAGGGAAAAAAGGCAAGAAAAAGACCAGGGGAGTGTTATGAAACTGCAGAGGATCAGACAGAACATCAGGACATTATGCTTTTTAAGTGTTCAATTTATTGTGAAGGGTCTCCCCCCCGCGTCGCCCGGCATGTGGGTGGGTCTATAGTGGTGCCGGAGCTGCTTGCCGTGTTATTGTTTGGAACTGAAATAACTCCCCCCCCCACCCCCATGGCCGTGCTGCAGCAGCAGGCCCTGCCAAGTTCTGTCTGTTTCGCCTTTTGCCCCACACTCATTTTTCAGGCTTGTTTAAATATAGTGTGTGCCCCCCCCCCCCAAACTTGGCTGCTTACTTCCTTCATGTCCCGGCTGGCACACTGTTCCCACAGCCCAGGGGGCTGTTTGGAGGCTGCTTCCATATGGGCTGCTTTCCTAGTAGACAAGAGTGAGTGATGTGTATGTGGGGGGGCATTACACTATGATAATAATGATGATGCGGAGTGATGTGTATGTGGGAGTCATTACATTATAATAATAATGATGATGCAGAGTAATGTGTATGTGAGGGCATTACACTATAATAATAATGATGCAGAGGGATGTGTATGTGGGGGTCATTACATAATAATAATAATAATGATGCAGAGTGATGTGTATGTGGAGGACATTACATTATAATAATAATAATGATGCAGAGTGATGTGAATGTGGGGGTCATTACATTATAATAATAATAATGATGATGAAGAGTGATGTGTATGTGGGGGTCATTACATTATAATAATAATAATGATGCAGAGTGATGTGTATGTGGGGGGCATTACACTATAATAATAATAATGATGCAGAGTGATGTGTATGTGGAGGACATTGCATTATAATAATAATAATGATGCAGAGTGATGTGTATGTGGGGGTCATTACATTATAATAATAATGATGATGCAGAGTGATGTGTATGTGGAGGACATCGCATTATAATAATAATAATGATGCAGAGTGATGTGTATGTGGGGGTCATTACATTATAATAATAATGATGATACAGAGTGATGTGTATGTGGAGGACATCACATTATAATAATAACAATGATGCAGAGTGATGTGTATGTGGGGGGCATTACATTATAATAATAATAATGATGCAGAGTGATGTGTATGTGGGGGGCAATACATTATAATAATGATGATGTAGAGTGATGTGTATGTTTGGGGACATTACACTATAATAATAATGATGACGCAGAGTGATGTGTATGTTTGGGGACATTACACTATAATAATAATAATGATGTAGAGTGATGTGTATGTGGAGGGCATTACAG
>JAODUD010000043.1:9194649-9216515 GCA_026784285.1 Stomatorhinus walkeri | reverse complement strand
ACATGGTGGTCCCATGCTACGAGGAGGTAGTGCATTGTCGCTCAAGTCACCAACAGTAGCCATAGATCATCAAGATGATCTAGACCTCTAGACACCCCTACACTCTCAGTACATGGTCATTCGATGTCACTGACATTCCAGGAGAGTATTGCCTTGCCTTGATTGTTAACAGCTGAGTTTCACCCTACTAAGCTTTTTTCAGTTTATAGATCAGGCCTTATCTAAAATACATTCCCACAAATAACAATGGGCCTCATTCACCAACCGTTCTTACGAACAAATTTGTTCTTAAACCCCAAGTACGCACTTTTTAATGAAGATTCTGACATTCACCAATATCTTCTTATCTGAATTTATTCTTAGCTAAGAACAGAATCTACACACACACTCAAGACCACATTTGAGTTTGTTCAAAATAATCGGTTACAGCAGTTTTGTTCATTCTACAGTTCATAAAATGAAAGTATTTGAATAATTTATAAAAGTAAAATATGAAAAACTATTTTAAAGTATAAAAATTATTTCCATGGTAGTAACGGCGATCATGCGGATTATAAATAGGTCTGTTTCTGCGCATCGGCCTTGCTATCAAAATGGGATTTCTGCTACTTCTTGAAGAGCTTGCCAATCGTGCTCTAGAAGGGGACGCATGTTTGAGGATCATTTAGATTTTATTGGGCACACAGCGTTCACAGAGAAGGTGATATCTCTCCATCTGTCAGCTTTCTTGGCGACTTCATATCCACTGGTTACGCTACTAAATAATATGTGTCTATTTGCATTTACCTCCTGTACAGTAAAATCCACTTATAGTAGACTTCAAGTGACCTGGAAAAACAGTCCATTATATCCAAAGTCCGTTAGATCCAGAGTTGGTGTTTGCCCAGAACACAACTACAGGACACCATTAACTCATTCCACACCCCAGCAGACACACTTGTGGTATAAATTATTATAGTGTACATGTAGTAAACCATCAATATTTACCGCAGCAGATTGCGTGACTATTAATAATCCCAACTACGAATCTGTGCCGGCACACCACACGCCTTGTCGGCGGAGCTTGTATGTCCATTTTAGCCGAACAAAACTACAGCTAAAAGCGACGTTGGGGACTAAAATGTTTGTCCATTATAAGTGAAATTCCATTAAATGTGAGTCCGCTATATCCGATGCTTTTTCTGCATGTTTTTAAAGGCGCACGGCCAGGACCAGCGGACCTCATCCTTTATAGATGATATTCCGTTATAAGTGAGACCACTATAATGTGCTTTTATTGTATTAATACTTGTACTTCAGCATTACTGAAGTTTTTTTTACACACCGAGCTTAGGCTCGAAAGCATCCCTAGCTAAAGTCAGCATCCCTAGCTAAAGTTAGCATCCCTAGATTACTTTTTCCCCACGTATTCCTCGGCAACGTGTTTGTATTGTAGTCTTTTTATTAACGCAAAGCATCCGAAGAGGTGAGATTAGAAAAAGGTCAGAGGTGATGATGCTGATGAGGAGCTTGTACCAGTTAAAGTGAGACACATATCCAGGGAAAGTGTAGCGATGCCAATTCTGGGACATGGTATCGGCGTGATGGTATCGGCGAGATGGTATCAGCGAGATGGTATCGGCGTGATGGTATCGGTGTGATGGTATCGGTGTGATGGTACCGGCGAGATGGTATCGGTGTGATGGTATCAGTGAGATGGTATCGGTGTGATGGTATCGGTGAGATGGTATCGGTGAGATGGTATCGATGTGACGGTATCGGTGAGATGGTATCGGTGTGATGTGGCTTATGGTGCCAGGACGCAGGCCACGTTCCTAAAAAGATTACGTAACTCTTAAAATTCCTAATGTTATGTTTTATAACGGCATCGTTCCGAATGTTGCATTGTATCCGATATGCTTTGCAGTGCAGAACAAACAGAGCAGAGGGCAGATGACTGGACCACAGGCGCCACTGAGCAGTGAGCGAAGCGGCAGTGACTTTCGTGACTGACAATCAAGGCAGACACAGCTTCCTCCAGCCAGTTAATCCGGTCTGTCGACTTCCCATAATTCCAGCATGCCAAGGAGAAAACCACGTCCTCTCCCACTGGGAGAAAGCTTATGTCCATTGGCACTCGCAAGCCGATTATAGTAACCTATTGTGATCTTTTGTCAGCGTACCGAGGAAAAGAAAACAGAGTAGAGCTCGACCACAGCTTCTTACAGCGAGGCTAAAAAGGCAACTTGCCAGGAATCTGAAATTGAGACACAAACTTGGCCCAGTTAATGACGTGATTTTTAGCCCTGCTGGTTTTCAAAAAAAAAAAAAAAAAGATTTCAGGCACATTACAGCTCAACTGAAACATGTCTAAATAAGGTAGGTGATGTGACAGTAACGGCCTGGTGTCACATGGGGACAGGCCATGGAAAACAGTTTTTGAAGTTAGTTAGGAACATGGTCGACACAATGAGATGGAAAGCAAATTAATTAAGATTACAGTGGACCAGTTCAAAGCCACTTTTTGAGTGTTATTTCGCTCTATACTGATAGTATGTTTGTAGTGAATTCTATTGACCGTGCAACAAAGATGTCAGCTCTATGACACCAGAACTGGGCTTTTATCCTGTAGTGAATTACCTTCTCTACCCTCTCCATACTGCCGTACATGCCAAAGACAACCTAACAGGCCAAGACAACTGAAAATTGCATTTATTTCCCGGTGTAGTTGTCTAAAGATTAATTTTTCTACAGCTGTCTTGAAAAAAGCCAACCACACGGGCTCTGACAGTGAGCGGCCAGACAGAGAAACTGGGGATTCACACAGTCCAGTACCGTTTGCATTATTGATGTGGAATATTGTGGTCTTGTGTAAACCCACTAATCAGTTGAGCCCACGCCAGTGGATTAGCACAGTGCTGGCTAAATCCCTACACTTGTTATTTTTCCACCGTGAACCACTTGATATGGATGTCCGAGGCTCTGAGGCCTTTGTCAAGGTCTTTCCGTCTGAGAAAACCGGCTTTTCATAAAGGCGGGCATGGTGGAAGGCAGGCTTCATGTTTTGTCACTGGGTCTGAACTGAAGCCTAGAGGAAATGCAAGACTTTACAGGCGCAGGATAAATGCTCGTTCATACTAATACGAAACAGTGCCTCCCTAGGAACTCTGTTCAATTTAATCATAAACCATCCATCTATCTTTCTTCTAATCTCCTGTCCAGGTCAGGATCATGGTGGGGCCTGGAGTGTGTCTCAGGTACCTCAGGGCCCAAGGTAAAGAAGTACGAAAGAGGGGAAAACTAACATAGTTTGTTTTGTTGCCCACACTTATTCACTATGGGCAATCTAGAGACACTAATGGACTGCGGGAGGGAATGGAGCATTTGGGGGAACAACAAAACATGGAGAGACCACACGAATAGCCCTACCCACTGGATAACACATCAGTGCAATACAGGACTAGAATAAAAAGTGGAATCACTAGGTCCACCCATCTTCCGTGACTGCTGATCTGACACAGGGTCACAGCAAACTCTGCGTCTATTTTGAAAGTCCGAGGTAGAATGTTGGGCATACCCTGGACGAGATGTCGTTCAATTTCAATGCATACGATTTAAACATAAATTTCCCAACAAATACTGATTATGTTATTATAGCATTCTCAGAGCCAAGAGGTCTTTAATATAATGTTAAATTGTTGCAACATGACAAAACAGCACAAGCTGAAAATGTAGAGTGGGAATGAAGCCTTTGCAAACGTTCATAAATCAACAGGAATACTTGCTGCGGAAACAGAGAAGAACCCTATGGAACATCCTGTATGTCTGTATTGAAACATTACTCCAGGATGTCCCCCCAACTGCTGTCATCTATGTTAAGCTTGGCAAGGCTGAAGAACAAAAGGAGAATGGAACTTCTCATAAAGTACAATGGCTGGGGAATGTTCCCTGAGGTGCCATCTTGACATTGATGGTTGAACAAACAGCTTTACGGGGGAGACTGCGCTGCATTTGGAGCCCGGTGTTGAACACTGTCCACACGTTGGAGTTTGCAACAGGAAGAAAGTTTCCTTGCAGGAAGGATGAGGATAGTGAGAGTGATCTACTCGACTGTTCTTGTGTTCTCGTGTATCTGTCTGGCATCATCTCCCATTGAGGAAGTACGGTTCTGCTACTCAAGAACAGAAGTACAGAGGACAGTAAAAACGGCACATATATTGCATCCTTGCCAATGAGACCAGTTGAATAATTGATTGTGTCCCAAAGTCCGTTCCTGGGGGGCAAGTTAGCAAGTACGTTCTTTGCCTTCTTGGTGTTGAGAAGTTTCCTGTGTGAGTGATTTCTGATAGGGCACTTCCATCAAGTGATTCGCTCAGTAATGGCATAACATTACGCAATTATGTTTAAAACATGGTTTTGAAAACACCGATCAGTGAAAACACTCAGAGCAGGGACCACTGTTTGACAAACTAACATGAATGATCAACACTACTCCCCTCTACTAGATAAGTAGTATAGACCATGAATATGAAAACAACATATTCACATATGGTACTGAGTTACTTGTAGGATGGATGTGTGATATTCATCCATCCATTCATCCATCCATCTTATATACCCACTTGTCCGATGCAGGGTTGCAGAGCCTATCCTGGAAGGTACAGGCCAAAGGGAGGGAATAACCCAGCACAGGGTGCCAACCCACCGCAGGACACACACTCATTCGCGGGTAGCTTATTCTAACAGTTGTTAATATAATACAACATATAATTATCGTCATGTAGCATAATGATATGTTTCTAGCATCTCCATGAATTTTACATTCTCAATAACCCCAACCTTGAAATTAACATGCCACCAGCAAAACTGAATCAATAATGTAATGCATTCCTAGGAAAACACATCATCAGAAGGTGTCTATAGTCAAAGAACAGAAGGGAAATACGTCTACCTTATCCATATTGATACATCTCTTTCCAGGTGATGTTCTGATATGTTTTGACATGGTACCATTAATCTGTGGTAAGTGGCTGAGAGGGACAGATATGGTACTTGGTATAATTGTGGGATTCGGCAGGGATACAATGTCCTACAGAAGGCTGTACCGATAGCAACAAAACCTTTAGCATTCGCTAAAAATGTCCAAGCGCACCAGCAGAACCTTCATGAAATCAGACAGAAAAACCAAGCTGTTCTTGCTGCTATCTTTCAGAAGTGGAGATCAACGTGCCCAAGCTGTCTTCTCAGAACTTGTGCAGGTCTCGCTCCCAGGACCCACTATCAATGATTAAACTCTTGGTTTCTTCTAGGGGGGGGGGGTCCTGTATGCTGACCTTGTTCCTCCATTTAGAAACGTGCTTATTTAGCCGGCATGCAACACCACACAGGGAAACTGACTTGTGCCAGTCTGATTTATTTAAAATGCACTTTGAACAGCCCACACAACCCTACTTATGGGGCCTAGTGTTGATTAACTGGTTGTGTTAACTCTAAACAGACTGGCTTTGCGTCTGCGTTCACCCAACCCAGATACCTGCGCAGTAACTTACAAATCTGCTGTGAGGTTTTCTGCCGTTGACATTAATGACGGGGTTGGGTGTGGAAGCTGGGGTAAAACACTAAGTCATCATCATCATCATCATCATCAGCTGAGTATCAAACTAGGGCGATGCTTTGAAAACGATGCTGTGTTCTGTTTACCATAAACATTTGGGGCACGGCAACCACAAATGTCAGATCCAGATGTTTTTCCTAATATACAGTGGTGCAAAACTAAAAAAAAAGAGGAGATTCTGTATCCTCTTATTGCAGCCCTGGTTATCATTTGTTCCTGTGAAAGGCTCCATAAAAGAAATGCCATTCATCACGGCCTTTTATTCAGTCGAGATATTTATAAAACGAAGCCCCTCCTCAGCTCTAAATCAAATAATCTAGCCGTCTGATTTAATGTTATTGAATCAGTCCCGCTACTTGTTTTTGTTGATACTTTAGGGCCAAATTAAAGGCATCAGTCTTGGAAAGAAACACATGTGAGATAAAGCATAGTGGGCTGTATCAGACAGGAAGTGCGGACATCGCCGTACAGCCTGCGTTGAAAAGCTTCCTGGGGGCTTTTTATTGGCCTGTTTCAAAGTGCTTCGGAGGGGCAGGGCTATGTTGTCGCTGGCTGTCAAAGCAAACCGGCAGGTCTGACGGTAACCTTTCAGGTTGTCTCAGCTGTTTGTCCAGACTTGTAGACCTTGCCCACGTTTTTTTTAGGAGTGAGCACGAGCAGCTTGGGAAGGTGAGAACTCATTGTATCTGTTTTCGATTTTAGAAAGCAAACTTTTTACTTTCTATCTCCCTAGGGTACAAATATTAAGTGTGATGACATCATTTTCTCATCAGATGCTTTTACCCAAGGTAATTTTAGAAACTTACAATTTCCCATACTCATCCAAACATACATGCATGCAATAAAGGAAATTAATACAACCCTATGGCATAACAGGACTTCTGGTCGGACAGTTTGACAGTTAGAGAAATCGTCACCCTTACACTAATAATTTATAGACTAACTCTCCTGCTGCATGCTAGATAACAGCTCTGCAAGCCTCTGCTACGCACCCATCCAGTTTAACGGATTGTAAGATCAACAATGTAGTTTTGTGCCTCATGGGAGTTATACTTCGACAAAAATGTTTGGAGGGCAGAGCAAAACATGATTGGTTCAGAGAGATAACCAATCAGATTGTAGAGGAGGTGGGTTCAAGTAACTAGAGGAGACAGGACTGACTAATCAGATGCCTTGACCTCAGAACAATATTCAACATGAGCAGTGTTGTGCTGCCATTGCAAAAACTTTTTGGGAAGTAAAGGTTGTAGGTCATGAGTAATTTAATGATTGAGTAACATGGTAATCCATTCAGATGAATCATAAGGATGGATCAAAGCAGAATGGAGAGAGATTTTGTTCAAACCGAACCAAATCCAGGTTTCTAATTGAGAATCATCCCCCTTGATTTAACATCTGAAATATAACTTCAGTGTGATTGACAATGAATTTACTTTGATGAGCCCTTTGTGCAAGTGTCATTCACAGGGAATCAAGGGAAGAACCATCCCTGAAGACCCTTCAAAGGGGAAAATCTCAAAACCCCTCACACACGTGCTGATCTTTCAATAAGGTTGTGCATTGACATCCTGAATGGACAGAACTGAGGCCACAGGAGATTTAAAGGTCAGAGGGTTGAAGAGAACGGAGGGAACAGCTCCACCGCGGCCTCGTTTGTGCCGTGACTGTTCAGATAAACCCAGACAGGAAGTGCGAGGCCTGCCCACTTCCTGTTGGACTCGGGTGACCTGCCCAGAGAAAAGCGGCTTCAGTAATGTTCACCGAGATACATGAATATTAATGTGAGTCAAACGAAAAGAGCTGGAACTCTCAAAAATGATGCAAGGTGCCAATAACAGAATAAAATCTATTATAAAAGAGATAAAATGAAAATTTTACATAGCGGAGAAGCAAATACTCCCTTCCCTTTCCGCTGCTATACAGACCACAGTGAGCTGTTCAGTAAACTTCCTCATATCTCCATTACATACAGTTTGGCCTGCAGTTGCCAAAACCTGTTGCTTTTTCCTCTTTCTTGTTCACACACCCACACAGTCACACATATATGCACGCGGGGAAAGTACCGCTTTTCAGAGGCTGCTATTCTCAACCCTCTAACATCCTCTAGTGGCTGGTTCAGCAACACACCATTCAATCCCCAGCCACCCTGTGCGAAAAGCTAGTTCTATCAGATACAGCGCCATTTGTTAGGGGGTCTTTGCATATGAGTTTGAGGGGAAGCCTCACAACAAATACATTTATAAGCATAAATGATACCGTATATCAGGTATATTCACTGCATGGTAATTATGGTTCTAAAGAGGTTCTATTTTTCTTATTTTCACTGCTCATAGTTTTATTTTTGGGGTCAACTAGAATATATTTACATGCATTAATGATGTAACACCTTATTTTTCCCATACTGTACATCTCTATTCACTCTGTGTAACTTTACGCCCCACCCCCTATGAGCCTAATGTGCTCTGATTGGTCAGCTTGCCCGATTGGTCAGTTTGCCATACACCGCAGACCGCAGACAGATCCTTGACTGATAGTCAATAAAGACTGACAGCCAAAAAGGTTATTATTACGACATGACCTCACCTTGTCACATAAGTAAGAACAGGAATTCCAACAAGGTGTTTCAAGCAGATGAGGTGAGAAGAGGGGTTTCTGTGGTGATAGTTACTCGCTTTGGTGTGTTTGGGCTGTTCACATGCACACTATATAACACACTAATGGAAAGGTAAAAGCCAGAAATGCTTAATAGAGCCCTTTACATGTATAGCTGAATAAATGTAGGCCAGCACAGTGCCCTAGTGGATAAACTCCAGCGTTGCTAGTTCAAATCAGACCCAACTCTCAGAATGTGGGAGCTGCATGTTCCTTGTGCTGATTTCCTCCAAGAAACACCACGACTGCTCCCACTGTGACACACATGGTCATATCCCTATTAAACAGTACTAATATGTGAGTGTGTCGTGACAGACCAGTGCCCCCCGCAGGACGGCGGCCCCCTTACATCTCCTTTCCTTTCCTTCCCAGGAAAGGCCCTGAATCGCTGAAGCCCTAAATGGATCATTTATAAGAAACCAGGTAGCCACAACTACTGCCTTGAACATGAGCTGTCTTTGAGGGAAATGATGGTATCTACAGGCCTAATTTCATTATGGAGTAAAACATGCCACCATTCTTACCGCTTACTGCTAAACTGGTCATGCCAGAGCAATTACACAAAAGGACAGAAAGTCATTTCAAACACAGAAGGCATGGGATAACACAATTAATGTATGTGACAGTGACATCTTGTGTGACAAGATAGGTTTTGAAATAAGTAGCTGGTAATCAGCATTTAACTCTGCCACCTTAAACATAAAAATAAACCCATGGGACATTGTTCTCCCACAATCCAACAATGATCAATCTGTGTGCACAGTCACAATAGGGCCTTTTGTAATAATGGACAAAGAGGCTGCACAGTTGGTTTAGATCATGAAGCTAAGCCCTCAGCCTCGAGAACGCGACAGCACAGTCGTCACACTAATATGAGGTCATATCTTTCAAAAGCTATGGTGTTCCTTATTCTTGCCCTGCAGGCTTATAAACACCTTGACAGAAGCTGCCCAAACTGTGTGCTGTGTTATGCAGTCCTATGGCATGGTTCCAGGGTGCAGCCAAGACTACAGAAGGTGCTGATGGGAGGGATGAGGGTTGTAAGCCTGCGTTGGGTTAGATTATCATGCTCTATTAATCACAGACTGGTTTAACCAAAGTAACCAATGGGAAGTAGGATAAACAACGTAGAGAGCGACAACACAAGATAATCCCACCCACAGTGGATCCTGAATTTCTCCAATCACCTGCAGAAGGTCACCGCAACATGAGTAGAAATCTGACCCATGACCTGAAATGCCAACTTTCATTCTATTACGAGTCCTTAACCGTCCTTGCCCCTCGGTAAGCCCCATAGAAATGTGCACAGAAATATCTTGCAGCTGGTACCAAATACATCTGTGCATTGGGGCCACAAGGCTTTAGACATTGTTGGAACATTTAACAGGCGCCAGACAGAGAGAACATGCACGACAACGTTGCAATCAACAGTATTGGTTTTGCAAGACACTCCCATGGCAATCACTGTGCACACTGTGTTACATGCTGTTACGATTTCTGAACAAACGCTAAAATATGTTACAGGTTCTTCCTGCTGGGCTTGAATGGTTACACCCAACAAAAAATCAAACAAAAGTATAAGGTTTAATGTGCTCATTTATTGAACAACTCTTCAACAAATAAATATACAGTGTCTTTTGTTCTGCTCTTTCATTAAGTGTGCGACAGCATAATTAATCACTTTAGGCTTTAGGCTTGGCCAAGCGTAATTACTTTAGATCAATGTCAGTATAGTGTCACATTACTGCTAAACAGAACTATGATTTAGCTTGTGTACTGACAGTAAGAAAAAATGTAGAATTACCTGTAGAGGGGATTTCCTGTGTCACTATAGATCACTTTCTCAGCTCGTTGAGAGAAAAAAATCTTGGTGAAGCTGTGACTAGTGATTAAACTGTGTTTCATTCTCTTTATTTATTTATGTTGTGCATAACAATAAGTAATTAAAAAGCTTCAAAACAGAGAATTTCACCTTATAAGCAACAGAAATGTGCAAGGGTCTGAAATCAACAGAATACATTTTTATTGTATTGTGTTTCGATTTTGGGGAAAAAGTAAGCAGTGATGTCATCCTTGCTGTTTTTAGCATCCAAGCCAAATTTAGACTGCGAATACACAGGCAGGCTGCTTCCACAAGCAGAACTTACACAACGCATTTCATTAATTCCACTGACCAGAAGGTCCTACACAGTGCCTTCAAAAAAATGTAACTCACATGAATTTTTTAAAGATGTTAAAGAAACACCGCCTCTTTCTGACCAAATGCATCAGGGGCAGCGTAGTTACACAGGTCTCGGTGAAGTTAAACTTTAAATACTTTAAGTGTATCTGAATCATACAGTTAGCATGTCTGGATTAGTATTTTCACTCTTTGCCGCTGACAAGTACAGCCACAGTGACCAGTTCTTGATATAGGTCAATATAGGGCTTACCTACGCTGAAGCCCAGGGGCCTCTATTGGAAAGGGGCCCCAACCAATCATGTTTAATAAAATGTTAACCCCCTCCTCAGTCGACAACTTTTACCACTGACAACTACTATATCATGGAAAAGAGTAGGGGGCCCTGATTATGTTCACAAGCCATCCATCCATTCATCCATGTATTATCCATACCGCTTTATCCATCAGGGTCGCGAGGAAGCTGGAGCCAATCCCAGCATCATCGGGCAAGAGGCAGGGTACACCCTGGGCATGATCATAAACCTCTGATAATAATTATTATACATACTGAAAATGACTAACAATTAAGAATTAATAAATATAAATGCTGCCAAAAACCATTTTGATAGCAAGGTGTTTCTTTAAAGCCAAATGTATTATTTCGAAACTTCCAAATTAACATTTTCAGTATTTTCATGTTATTGCTATTAGAATATTTTAATAAAGATTTCTTTTTACACAACTGTTAATAAAATTACGAATGCACTGATTATAAATTATGTTTTTACATCTAGGCAAAAAATGTCATTTCTACAAGGACAAATTGTGCAAAAATACTTATTAAAGAGACTTACTGCCATCTAGTGTTTCCTGATCAATATAGCAGCGATAATGTAAGCAGGCTTACTGACCAGGCTACATTGCAAATAAAGGTACAAAGGAACATGCTGCAGATACGGCAATAAACATATTTTTTGGATGACTACATTTAACTGGTAAGAGTTCCTTGGAAAAGTCTGAAAATCCACCCACCAACCCATCCACCTTCCAACTGCTTATTTGAGCTCGGTTTAGAGAACGTTGAGACATTTCACTTTTTAATGTGATGCATTCATTTTTAAATGGGTTGATTCCCAAACTGTTAAGAGGAAATGTAACTGAAAAATACCTAGCTTAATTCTGTCACAAGTAGAAGAATACAAGTAAAAATGCTGAAGGTGATAGTGAAATAAATGTTATAGATTCGTTTAAAAAATAGCAATATAAAATAAACACACATTTATTTACACAATTTATTTATTTATAGTTTGAACAAATTTCAATAAACGTACAAAGTGCTTTTAACTCTTAGCTCTTTCACTTGGTGGATGCCAATTCCTTGCCCACAAACCAACAAGGAAAAAGGAATCAACATGGTTGATTGTCCTCCTTTTGAGACATACACACATATACACATACAATTGAGGGTGAAGCTTGGGATTCAAGTACAGCCTGTTGGGGGGGGGGGGGACAAGTGTGGGCCATAACCAGTTAACCAGTCACTGAAAACTACAGACACAAGATACAGGTGAGGGTAGTTATCAGAATCGGTTCACATTCAAATGTTGAGATACTGGTAACAGGCACACATGACATAAACAGACACACATGACATAAAAACTAAACTAGACACAGGCAGTGTAAACTAGAAACCAAATACACAAAAGTCAAGGTGACAAAACAACTCAAAAGTTCTAACAAATAACAAATCAGAACCTAACAAAAATATCTAACAAACTCATGACGGTAGAGGAGCCTGGTTCTCAGCTCAAACAGCTACCTGGGAAACAGGGCAGCACACTAGGACCTGTGAAGCATGCAGGACTAGGGCAACACAAATGGGATGGCCAGCGACACCAGCTGGCCAAAGAGGGAAACACACATGGCAGGGATGGACCCTGACAGTAGATTTTCATTTATATAATGGTTTTGTGAAGCAGTAAAAAAATCAATCAAAGATCAACTAGAGTAATATTATCAATTCCAATTTTTTATGTTCACATGGTCAAGCACCTTAGTCACCTCTCTCTTTGCTTAAACATGGAAAAAGATTTGTCAAATACTTTTTGAGTTGTGATAAAGGGATCAAGTGTCATAAATGTCATCAGCTATCACTATGTGGCACTGTTTCAGTTTTGGGGCTATCTGACAGAATATATGATCACTTCCAGTTTGTCACTCATACAACATGTCTGCAAAGTTTGAAACAGATCTGTATTTATTTTTAGACTTTTATTTAATGTTTGTAGAACTAGTGTGTTTATAACACCAAGTGTCTTCTATGGCTGCCTAACGTCCTTTGCTGCCATATAGTGCTGCTGGTTCATTTATTGGGCAATTTATCTCAAAATAAGTGCGCGTCATGTTTTTGCTAAGAAATAATACGCCCCACTGATCGAGGCCTGAGTGGTGTTGCTTCAATTCAAGTCCCGAGACCATACGCAGGGGAATTCAATTATAGGTATTCTCAGGCTGGCCTTAGTCTTTGTATCATGCATTTAATTTCGATGATACTTTAAATCAAACCTCATATTCAAATTAGAAATTCAGATTAAAAGTCTATGAGACGAGTAAATAAGAAGTACATGATAAGCAAAATACTTGACTAAAGTCCACTGAAGCCTTGTCAGTTCATTGTTGAGCAACTCATGAATCCACCTACTGTTAAAGAAGGGAAATACAACTGAATATGTAGCGACAAAAAGTTGCAATGGCTTGTACGCCCTTGTCGCAAAGACACATTCGTTTTAATATTTCGCAAGTAAATGTCACGTAAGGTGCATCTGCAGTAGAATGAAATATCTAAGACATATATAGGAGCAATATTATTGTTTTAGCAACGAAAGATAGGATCTTTAACCCGAGATTTCGCTATAGCTTAGAGAACATGACGAGGGATCTCAATGTCTGTGCAACGCCGAGATCGATTAATTACTGTCAAATTAACGAATAAACATCGACCGCGAATTTTTCCCAGTTTCAACCTAATTAAGAAAATCACATTTATACGGGTTTCAAACACGTTATGATGTAATAAAACTGTACCGTCGATATATGGATTGTTGTTCTTTCGGGATAATAGCGTATAAAAGGGAAAGAAGCATTTTGCCAAATTCTAAATAGTGTTTTTAGGTAGCCTATATAGAATAAGTCAGTCCTTCAGTCAGCAGCACGTATAATTTACCTGGTTGGCGCGTGACAAGTGGCCGTCTTTTCCCACCAATAGGAGGCGTTTCCGAAGCGCTGCCTCCTGACCCCAATGCTCAATACTCTGCATTTTTTCCCGCTACTACCATCTGCTTTTAAAAAATAAAAAAATACATATTTGCAGATGCAACCACAGTCTTGTGCTTTTCAAAGTCACATATATTGTTAATCCACTACTGTTAGCCAAGCAAATAAACAATCTTCCCCGCTATTGACGCATGCTTACGCAGCAAAAAAACACCATAAAATTCCCCCACTCCGACTGCAAGTTTTTCTTTTTTCTCGGCATATGGTAGTGATACGACTTGCTACATTCGATCAACTTTGATACGTTTTAACATGACAGCGCAAACAAATTGCCTTCTAAGCGTTATATGTAGAACACGAAGACTTCAGTTACGTTTATTATGAGCATACGCAATTTCAGGTTAACACAGTATTGATTAATTATTTACGGTAAAGTGAGAATTAAGATATAATGTTGCTTGTACGTATGTAATAGACTATAGACAGATCGTATATGTCTGCAGGATTTGGGCGAAAGACGTGCAGTGTATCCTACTTTTCCGAGATGCAAGGGTATGCTTTTGAGCTTAAACAGTGTTTTACCGCATCAGACTTGTTCCGCTACGCCTGGAAAGCTCGGGATTTATCTCTACCACTTTAGATTGAAAATAATATAAGTACAATTTGGAGACGTCATTTTAAGACTCCACGACACTAATCTACTCGTTAACTGCTTTTAAATTACGCACATTTAGATTACACTGAATTACATTAAAATGACAAGTAACCTAACTGTTAGTAACAAAAAAGCTTTATTCTTTCATACCATGCAATCATGTAGTGAAAACGATTAAACATCTTAAACATAAATGCATCTTTGCATAAAGTAGGCTACTCCTTTGCATTTGGTACGAAATGTTTAATTTCTTCCTGGCAGGCATGTTGTATTTAAAATGTACATTGGGGTAAATGAAATGTACTGGGAGGAAAAATGAAAATAAAATTGAAACCGTTGTAAAAACTGCGCTTGTCCATCAAAATACCAGAAAATGTTTATTTAATCTTTACAGATAAAATATATAATAAGAATCAGATCTTGTTATATTAAATATATAATGCAGTTTTAATAATCGTAGAAGATTATAAAACATTGTGGTTTTCATGCGACAGAATTTAACCTTCATATACAAAATGGAGTTTCCTTCGTTGTCATAATCGCTAATGGCGCCACCGTCTGAAAACAGCACAGGCAGACTTACGCCATTTATGTCTGCACGTTAACACTGTAACAAAGACCATTTGTTGTTCCTCCATGACAGGACCCGCGAATGGCGTTCTGCCGGCTTTGCGAAATGGCGGACCGAGGAGGAGACAGCGAGGCTGAAATCCGACTACAGGGTTCCAAGCTGCAGATAAGATACGGACGCGGGACGGGGCCAGGATCGGGATTCAGCCTCCTATACTGATGTTTCGGCCGTTATATCAGGTAGTTCCCGAATAGTTTTCTTTTGAGTCCATTTTATCTTATGTAATGCAAAGGTTTGAAAGAAAAATCAATTAAAAGAAAGATACTTTAATTCTTTTTTAAAGCCTCATTATACACTACGTTGGAAAAACATGAAATAAAAGTTAATTATATATATATATATATATCAGTTCTATTCTAAAACTTATAAAATGTAGCAACGTAAAATAAATTACAGAGAAAAGTATACAATTCCTTGTCATAGTAAAACAAAGGGAGAAAAATCATTAAGGGCAGTAATGGCGAGATTCTAGAGGAGAGACCACACTACTTGTAAAAATGTAAAAAAAAAAAAAAACCTTAGTCTCATTCACAGATGTTCGTGGGAGGAATTTAAGATGCAGTCTCATGCCCATACACGTCCTGTTCCTGCGTCAGTCATTTTTTTACGTTCTGAAAATGTACAATTATCACATTCAAAGACACCCTTATTCTACGAATAGTTTAGATCCCCATCATGGGTCACCATGGGGCTTTGTAATATATTCACTGAATAACGAACTACTGAATTGGTTCGCTTATTTATTTATGTAACTCTGGCTTAATTGCGATAATGATCAGTGCTAAGCAAGAAATTAACCACCAGACGCCTCCAAATGAACATGTTATATCTGAAGGTGCTTTTCTTTTTCCAACTCTGCAGAGAAAGTGGCGAGGCAGAGGAGGTATCATGCTGCAATGGCAATGCCCCATGGGATAGGCTGATGGTATCACCACAAGCTGATGGTACCATGCTTTCTTTTGGCTGGTCTTTCGGATACCAGTTCTTTGTTTAACATTTCCTGTTTTTTTTTAAGTGCTGAGGGTAGAGAAGTACAGAGATACAACTTGGACTTCGCAAGACAAAGTGAAACTTTGTTTTTTGGATTCATGTATAGTGTCTCAGAACACTGGAGAATGTAGACTGCATGCTTGGAGAGTTCACATTAGTGTGAGGAACTCTGCACTGGATACATGCTAGAACATTCTGTGGCTGTGTTCTTTACAGGCACCCAATTAGTAGCATGCTGACATTTCCCAGAGATCTCTGGAAAGCTGACAACGAGGAGAGCGGCTGGTAGTTAGGGGAGAGCTTCTGTTGGCCATTTTAATGGGTAGACATTGTTCTGCAAAGATTTGAATTATATTATTACAGGAGCTAAATCTCACTTACAGGACAGAGGCAGTCGTACGGACACTTATGAATTTGCCAGACCTATCTTCCTCAGAGATAAGGTCTTTGAATTATGCATAACGTTACACCGTGACTGATGTTTCATGCACATTTTTTCAATATGTTACGACAGGTAGAAACGCTTCTAGGCAGTGAAAGCGTTCCACTGCTGATTTACGACTGACATTAGCTAGATCCTTAGGAAATGTAAGTTCCTCTTAATGTGATTCTTTTCCAAAAAAGGATACAGAGACGAGTATTTTATATTATATTAGAGCATGAAGCGGTAACATATTCTTCTGGCACACAATAGAATTCTTTACTGTTGGGCTGGAAAAAGGTTTTCCCACTGATTTTGCTCCAGGTTATGGGAAATGCTGGCCTTTGCACAGATTTTTAATAAACAGTTGCGGGCAGAAACAAACAAAATTCTCAAAGGATACTCATTTGGCACATGACTCCACGGCGGATGGCCATTCGCTACGTTCCTGGCTCATTTCCTTTTAGAGTAGGAGTGAGAGGGAAAAATGAAGCCTTGGCTTGATGGGACAAGCCCCCCCCCCATGTCACTCTCAGTATGGGCAGGTCCTTCTGGTTCCTTTACTGCAGGAAAAAAAACACCAAACACCTAAGGGAGCGGGAAGATAACAAAAGAACGAACTAGAGTGGAAAAACACCACAGTGCATATCTTAAGCCAACAGTCAGGAAGTGCAACTTTTTCTTTGGCTACACCATAAAAGGAACTGTTTTTAATTCTCTCCAACCCCCCCTCCCCGAAAGGTCTCCGTAGAAACTCCTTAATTGAACAAAACGCACACAAAACACAAGAATGAGATGTGATTTCTTAAACGCAGCTCAATAAAAAAAGATCAGGCAAGGGACCATTGATCTGAGCTTCACAGAACATGTATAAATTATACAGTGTATTTGTTATATAGCGTAACAGTTTTATGTTGTCTTTGACGTGATAGTGAGTCTTTGTTTCAAGCAAAATACGTAATATGTAAGTTTTTATTCATAGTGTTTCTTTGTATATTACAATCTGATTAAAAAGTTTTCACAAAAAGGTGTTCCATTTAAATAGGTTTTCCTTAAAGCTGGGAGCGACTTCCTTGCATTATATTGCTACCAACTCTTTTATAAAAGACTGTACCACTATATAAACTCTCAACAGTTTGGGAGCGCGAGTTATTGTAGATTATAGTGTGATTTGTGTTCAGTGAGATAGATTCACAAATTCACACAGGTGTAACCAATCACCTAGCAACCAGATGAACTATGCCAATGTAGTGCCTGTCAATTTTTTATTAACAAGAAATTAGTAGACATAAGTTGCAACAACATCCTACAAATGTAATATTCACTTGCCTTTGCGTCTTAGAATTTTTTCTTTTGTCACTCAGTATATGTAATTATGCTTCTCTATTAAATTGCATTGGATGAAACTGCTCATATGAACCAAAACTTACTCAATCGGCAGTGCAATGTCTTGCACACTCATCCAGATTCTGCATCTCTCCAAACGTGCAGGGATATTTGTGTTATGGTGAATCAATAATAAATGGGAAGTTTCTATTGATCGTTTTGCGTATTTTCAATTATTTAAAGTCTCCTTGTACTCCCATTTAAAATTCATAACTGCTGTGTATATTTAGCGATCTCAGTTGCCTTTTACAGGCAGTTAACTGACTTCAGAGTGAATAGCATTAAGGTTTTGCAGCTATTGCCCCTTTTTTTCCAATATCAAGAAAAATCTGATTGTGGCTTTTCAGGTTTCAAAGCAAAACAAATGTCCTTTGTGAAAACTTTGTCTTAAAAGAGGTTGTTTGACAATGCACTGAAAAGAGGTTATAATTATCTGTGGATAATTGTCTTGGAACAGCATAGACCTGTGAGTTAATGTGTCTGTGTAAAGTATATAATGAAACAGGAACAGTCTAGCTCTCCCACATCACAGAATTGCTATTCCTCTCAGGAAAATGACATCAATTTTTTCATCCATACCCTATATATTGAATAAAGTAATTCCCATTTAGCATTTAATCAGAAGAGCAGCTGGTACTTGTGGCGGTAGATCTGAGGTTGTTTAGATGATTTAGATCTATGAAAAAAAAAACAGCAACATTCGTCAATTTCAATATCTACAGTGTGGATCCATGGTTTGTGTATGATGGATGCATTATGGAAAGGCTCATTTGTGACTCACGATGAGGTCGTGGCTGTCATTTAAAGGGTCCTCCCTTACATCTACACCAGCACACATACACCACTTTTTTATTCTCTGTGTGGTAGCTCATTGAGAACCCAGACAATTCTCACAGTTCTGAAAGTATGTGTGAAACCTACAGAAGGAGCATCTGGTTTCATGTAACTGGAGATGTTAGACGGGAGCAATAATGCACACATTTCTTGGCAGTTAGGGTGAGGGAGGGAAAGGTTTAATCTGAGGAAATTCCTAAGCTGCAATCGAGTGCTATTCTCTGGCCGTATCTGGGATAAATCACAGGAATTTCCAGACACATCCCTTTCTAGTGGCAGAGATGATCCTGCACTGTAATGTTATCATGTCTTTGTGATTCAAAGGCTTATGCGAGACAATCAGGGAGTATCTTTAACATGTAGAGGAGCGACATTTAAGCACATTACTGCTCAGATTAATAGCATGAGAAGTATTACCTTGTGAAACTGAACAGGTATATTATACTACATTGTAGAGAGCAGTGATTGAGGTGTCAAACATTTATACACTGGACAGAAAAGAAACCAAAATAGTTACCTATTAATGTTACAAGAAGGATGTTAGGGATTGCGCCAGGCTGTGAATGATTTAAATATGTAATAAACCTTTGCACATTGGAACAAAAATTTAAATATATGCATTTTATACCTGCAGTACCCTCAGGATAAGGGATTTCTCACTTTTTAGATATTTATCTCCTTGGATAAAGTCACAGCTGCATATGCATGATGAATGGGACAGGAATGCCAGGAGATATGGGATTTCCCGTGTTAAGTGTGTTTGTATGGAGTACTCGGTGAGATGAACTGTGACTGAGATACAACTACAATCCGCGATGTGAAAACAGGTTACTCTGTGCTATATTAAAAACATTGACTAAAATGACTGACCCTTCTCAGAAAGAGCTCTCAAATGTCTAGGGCTGTGTTTCCCAATCCAGTCCTGGAGGACCCACAGACACATTTTTGCTACAGGGACCTGGGAGGGAGCAAAAATGTGGACTGTCTGGTAGGAAATTCAGAGGGTACAAAAACATGGAGCGGTTGTGGGTCCCCAAGGACCAGACTGGGGGAAACAGGTCTAATATGCAGCTGTGGTCTAACACAGGACTGCTTCAGGCATAGGACACGTTAGGCTGAAGGGAATCATGAGATGTGTCTGGACTCAGTCGTGGAGTTTGATCAATGAGTTTGTTTGAGGCCATCAAGCTCCCTCAATGCAAATGCTAATGCAATACAAACAATATAGCACAGGTTGGGCCTGTGCCTTTCATGCAGCTGCTTTGCTTAAACTGCTTGAGGGCTTGGAGGAACAGAATAGTTTGATTCTATTCAGTTGCCAGGTTGTGGTTGTTGATTAGATTCCATAAGTCAAGGTTGTCTTTGTTAACAGGCTGTGCTAGTGAGGGCAAAATGAAACCACATGGGCCACTTGCTGTACTTTCTGACCGCACTAGATGGTGCTGACTTTTAAAAAAGGGCTCAAAGCATGCCCCAAATCAAACCAGGAGCACCCTCTGGTGGGGTCAAAAAAATACAGCAAATGGTTCATGAGGCTTCATTTGGCTATTTCAAGACTACGGATATCCTGGTTAGTCAAAGGATGGACGTTAAAAGGAGGGGTGCGGTTTGATATATTACTGAAAAAATATCAAAGAGACAGATTACGTAGTTAGTGGCCTTTATATAATACATAATTTATTATTTTCCTTTTTTTAAATTTGTGGGTCTGTTAGATTTGATGGTCGGTTTGAGTATGATCCTTTTTTCGAATCAAAGGATAAGTCGAGCCAAATCTCCTACCTTGATCTTTGAATCATATTGATAGGTTCCTTTTTTGTTAGAAGTTGTTGTGTAGCTCCTGCTCCCAAACTGCTTGCACTTGTACCCGAGCACTCATTAGAAGCCGAGTCTAGTTGCATTTACACCTAGTCGACTCCTTGACAGCACGCATGTTTGCGATGTGCCATTTGCCTCACTTCTACGTCACTCTCGACAAAAGCGTCTGCTAAATAAAACTAAAATGTAAATGTAAAAAGTACGAGGGCCTGCTGCACTGGCTCCCAGAGAGACCACAGGTGTCATTTTACGGTTCCCCGCCCCCACCAAAACGCAGTCCCTCTCATTAAATATTCACCGAGCGGCAGAACCGGAGTGCTCCTCAACACATTATCTCCCCCCTCCACTTCCCATGGAGACCATCTCTGTGAGACCCATACAAGGGTCCAATTACTCACAATGCCAGTTTGCCCTTCTTATATACCAATAGAGGGAATTGCACTGCAATATCAACAAAAATGCGGTGTAGTTCACTTGCAATCCATTAAAGGGAACTTTCATTGAAAATGGTATACGTCTCAATTAACACAAGTGCTATTTCATGTTAAGGTTTTCTACTAATTCTTAAAGAACCAGAAAAATGTGAACAGAAACAGCCTTACATCACTACCGAAATCAAGGTTCTCTCTGCCTTTTACCACATTGGGACATAAATTGCTAGTTGCTCAAACCTGACTATAGCTGGGTTAACAAGTCCACAGGTGCGTCTGCTGAGAGGTAATTGGTGGGTGTGGCCCAGATGGTTGGGCCCCGATTGGCCAAGTTAATTTGCTAGAGTAAAGCAGAGAATGAATGTATGCTACCCAGGAAGCATTTCTCACAACCAATCATTAATCAGAAAGGGGGAGTTGTTCCAATACACAAAAGCTCTTAGATAACAATCCCATTATTGGTAGCTTGTATATAAATCATTGTATCTAAATTTGAATGCTATGCTATAGTAGCGTAGCTTGTTTAGGAAACCTCCCAAACACGTGAAATCATATTGGAAACTGTTCAATACAATTTGCAGAATTGCATTTATTTTTTAGTCTTTGCACTTGTCCAAAGTGACGTACAAGTGAGACAAGTATTATATAACATTTATCGGTTACCTGTAAAAATTTCCTGAGAAAGCTGGACTGTGGCAAATATCTAAGAAAAATCTGGCAGCGAGTAGTTATTTTTCATGATGTGAAACCTTCCCCTTTGCATATTGCAGAGTTTTGGGTATTGGGTACATTATTATGGAAGTTCGGATTTGGCCCTTACTTTGTGCTTCCTGCCATAATTTAGACAATTGTACGTGTAAATCGTTCAATAACCGGGCATGTAGTTTACCATTTATCTGCTGTCAGAATAGCTCTCTCTGCAAAGGGGCTGGTCTGAATGGGTAGCCGTCCTGTTGGGTTTACCTGGCATGTCTCACACTGCTTACTGACACCGCCAAAATCATGCACCCCCCCCCCCCCC
>JAODUD010000043.1:9179306-9191081 GCA_026784285.1 Stomatorhinus walkeri | reverse complement strand
TAGGATCGGCGGCCCCCCCCCCCCCCGCCCCGTAGAGTTTGTTACATTCATTCCAAAAGCAGTAAAGGGTTCCGATTAGAGTAACAGAAGTCCCCCCTTTGAGCAGATGTGTTACTAATCAATGCCACGGCACTGAATCGCTGCCACGAGCAGTCGCCCCCCCTCTACCACATTGAGGGGCTCATCGCGACAAGCTTTACAGGCCTCAGAGTGGCCAGGTCGTTCCCCACAGAGGGGCTGTGTGTGTGGAGGAGTGTATGGGGGGGGGGGGGGGCAGCAATGGCCAATCAGGCTGTGATCCCACAGCCACACCACCTCCTCACCTTTAGGGGGCGCCTGTGTGTAACAACACACATTCTGCGACTGCTTTTGTAGAGGCTATTTATTTGTATGCATGGCTACTCAGCCCATGGCACGTCCTTACTACAGTATGAACGGTCTGAAGTGGCCTTTTATCATCTCATTCTATTATTTTTAGTAGGGGGTTCCTAATCTATTGATGATTATATGGTGCGAAAATGTCACGGACCGGTAAGATGAGCAGTATGTCTGGGGCAAATTGCTAGTTTTCATGGATCAACACTGGACACGGGAATTTATTTTTCAATACTGGGCAATCCCGTAATGGGTGGGAACTCTGCTGCTGGCACAGAGGTTAGGAACCCCCAATTTATAGGGCAACCAATTATTTACCGCTACATCTACATTACACAAACTTTAAAAATGTTTAACATACATTAAAACAAAGCATTTCCAAACAGTAAATCCAAACGGTAAATTTTCAGCATTTGCCGAAATTTACGTGCTATTAAAACTCCTTTCTTTACCATGAAAGCATAGTTACATTTCATTTGTCTGTACCTTTCCACAAATGACTTCTAAGCAGCCATAAAAACAGTTTTGTGTAAAGTGGACTAAGAACCTTTTACTTTTGTTTAATCACCTTAGGAACACAGGGTTACAATGTGTCTGTAAGACCTGGTGACAGGAAGACATTAATGAGTCTTCTGGAATAAAACCAGACCAAAATACTTTTGAAAGCAAAACAAACAAGCTGTACCGGTAACCATTCACAAATCAGGCTGTCAACACAGGCTTCCCAAAGACTTCTGGGTCCTGGAGGCCATTTTTAGGCATGAGCAATTGTTTTTGGTCAAATATTTTCATTTAAATCACACCAAAAAACAAGCGGCTCAGTTATCAAAGGCTAGCACAACATCTGAGGCAAAACAGAGGAGCTGCCACGTGACTGGAGCGGGTTAAAACTGACACAGACTAAACTGGGGCACCATTTCCGAATCCCATTTAACATTTTAATGACTCTACTAAAAAAGCAAGTTAATTAATCAACCTAACAAACTGCACGGTCCTTTCTGCCTGCTGACATAGTTTCACCATCAGCCAATATAATAGCAAAACTAATTTACCTTCCACCACAATAAACCCCCCCGCCACAAAAAAAAAGATCGCTGCAAAAGCAGCAATAATCTGATTGGTTCTCCAGTAATTACTTCTGCTTAAAAAGGACACATGTTTAATCCACCTCCACTGTGGGGCGCTATAGTGCACTGGTAACCTGTGAAGGCCTTGGACTCGGGCAGGAGAGAGAGGAGTCACAGCATCAGAGAGGGACAACGCCTTGCAGGATGTCAATTGCAGCTGGTTGCTGTCACCTCCTGGAGTGTGACGCTCCGCTCATCCTGAAAGCCCGCTGGCCTCACCTTGGACTGTCTTTGCCTGCACTCGTGCACTCAGCTGACCATGCATCCAGTTGAGCCCCGAACTATAAATCCAGATGTTCGGCTGGCTCTGCGTTACGTGAAACACGAATAGCGGCCGTCAGCATTAGAGTGCGTGCGGAGCAATAAGGGCGTTGGAGGAGGCGGAGAATGCTCACTGGCGTTTCCAGGGTGATAGATGGGGGGTGGAGAGGTGAATGCAGTGCAGCATCTCTAGACCAGACTCACGGCGTGTAATTACTCCATTGCCCTTGGCGGTACAGAGCAGTCAGCAGTGCCCTCCAAGTGCATGCGTGTATATGGATGTGTGTGTCTCCCTGCTCCCTGAACAGGACAGGAAAGGGGAATTTGAATTGTGAGAGTGATTTAAGGGGATTGTGTAAAACGCTGACATGATGGAATAGGCCTGGCTTTCCAGTTTCCTCGCCTTCATCCTCCTACACACCCACACACTCTTTCAGCCCTCTGCAGATCCCTTTTCGTCAAGCTGCGGATACAAGCGATGACTTTCAACTGCCACGCGTGTCACATTCCTGCCTCCGGTCTGCAGCTAGGCGACAGGCACCATGGTAATGAGGATAATCTCCAGACACAGTGAGCTCTGGGCTTACGTGGACAAAAGCAAAGTGGGAGAAAAGCATCCAGCATCAACATGGGATTGGGGGGGGGCGGGGTGGGGGGAGAAACGACAGACAAGTTTGGATACCTCTCAGCCGGGAAGGGGCCGCAAGAGAAGGCATTCGTGACCTCGAGCAGGAAAAAACAAGAACTCGCCCGCAGCATGGCACAGAAATAGCTGCTGAAGCAGTACGAATGCTGCCATAGCAACCTGGAGCTCAGGTTTGATGTCACAGCCGGTCACCATGACAACCGCCCCAGATTGCCCGTCACGGCATGAGGTCAGTGTTTCCATGGAGATGGACCCGCTGAGTAATAACCTAGGCTTGTTTATGCAACGCGGAAAGGGGCAAAATCATAAGACCTCAGTGCTGTCTGAGATCTCGCCTTAGTCCGAGCTTAGGTTCAGCACGCAGGCTGGCATGTTCCTCGTAGCTTTGGAGGAGCTGCAGTGGATTTCAGGAGGTGCACATGGACGTCGACAAAACTAAGTTGCATTTTTTCACGGGTATAATAGAATATGGAAACAAAACTCCCGCCAAATAGTGAATGTTTTGATGTCACATTATGGACAGCCTGTTTCTATAGATGCCCCAGCTGTGAACGCTTCTCTTCATTATCACCTTGGACTACAAACAGGACCGGTCGTCATCAAATTAAAGGCAAGGTGAACTGACCTTTAGCCACATCCTGTGCGCCAGCTTGAAAGTAGGGCAATGGTTAAGGCACAATGATCTCTCTATAGAGCTGCAATGCAGTAGGCGTGTGTGTGTGTGTGTGTGTGTGGAGGGGGGGGCTGTAAGCTGCTTTCACTGGGAGTAGCTACAGACAACTCCCCCACCCTCCCTTCTCTGGTCTTCATGAATATCCATTCTACTCTTGACTCCACCCACTAAGTAGGATGGCTTTTGGGTGCTTGATGCATGCAGCGACCCTGGCACGACCTTTTTTTAAATCCCCAAGACCCTGTGTCTTTCACATTGTCCGCTCTGCGGCGCACCCTGTCGCCTCCATGCCCAGCTGCACGCACGCACCGCGTGAGCCTTTGTACGCATCCATGCGCCTGAGGGCCCGGACACTGAGTGCTTGCCCAAGGACGCTAATAATCAAGCTTTTGGTGCCATCTAGTGGGGAAGCGATCAAACGCCCCATCAGATTAAGGCCTATTCATAATGATGTTTATCAATGCCACGAAAAACACATCATGAAGAAAATTTGATTATTCCCCCAAATAATTAATTGAGTCTGCCCTGCTCAATTTCACATGTCCGATTTCTTTTAAAGGAGATTAACTTTTCATAATTTATAATTACAAGACTTGCCACTGTTAATACTGGCGGAAAGAGACTCCAGTACCTCGCCCACGTCCATCTCTTTAGGGCACCGCAATCGCCATCTGGTCAGCATTGCGAAGGCCATTTCCCCAGGTACCACCGCACTTCACAGCTCCCAGTCACGAAATAGTAGGCCTGGGCATTTGTCCGGAAAATATGGAATCCCTGTTCTGCCCGCTTTTGAACTGCAGTGAAGGGATCACAGTCAAGCAACGGTTGGACCCTTTGAAATGTGTGGTGCGAGAACTTTATTTAAATCTGAGCTTTCGCCATTTAAGGAGGTAAATGGTGGGGGGGAAATGATCTTTCAAGTGCCGACCTCCACTACCCCCTCGCATCTTAGTTTTTCTGTTTCTGTTAAGCCCGATGGACGAGGATCCCACCCGTCAAAAGCATTTATCTACATAACTCGTTTAAATATGCGGGTCCGATCGCACCCCCTGTGACTGGGGATAGTTCAAACCAGTCTCTCAGAAGCGCAACTCTCCTTTCTACTCTGACAACATGTTTCAAGCGCATATAAATGTGCGCACTTAAACTTAAAATACGTAGCAATTTGGAAGAAATATTGCATTATATTAAGCACGAAAAGAAAAACACTGAAATAAAAAAGAACAGAAACGATTGTCAGAACACTTTTGAAAGACGACGTCGATATCACTTCCCTTAATTTCTTTACATGAGAAGCATCACTTATTTGTGGTTATGATGAATCCATTATTATAACACAGCTGTCCAATTCCATACTAAGGTCATTGGTCCCACAGCCTAAATCCTGAATAACGTGATTACCACCCATTAAAATAAATGGCCTCACTGAAATACATTCTGTCCCTTTATTGTAACGTTTCCCGTATTGACTTATAAAGGACTCGGAAACTGAAGACTGCCCACTGAGCGAGGTACTTAACCCGAATTTTCTCAGGAAGTTATCCGATTATAAACGAGTAAAAACTGCAGGTCCGCTATTCAGTGATGTTATGTGACGTTTATGACATCGAGACGCAGGGAAAGTCTCAAGCTGCAGCCGGCAGTATAAAGCGCGTGAAGCGGCCCGCCTGCGTTCACATCCGCCACTCCGGTAAATGTGCTATTTCACCATGTACCCGCGGTATTTAGCGACAGACAGCTGGGAGCTTCGTTTTGCTCTAACAAACCACTTGATTCGCGAGGTCCGACTGCCTCATTATAAAGCAGGAATATAATTCGGCGACCACCGAAAAGAACAAAATACTGATTCTACGAAAAATGGAAAAACGGAATATTCAGGTGTAAAAAATTCTTTCCATTTTTGGTCATCTGTCCCTACACGATATTAAATGCATATTTTACTTAAAAATAATTAATGGAATAACATCATCATTGTTGAGGGTGCATAACAGAAATATCATTTTCTTTTACCTTTAATTTTTACGTTTCCAAAACTGAATTTATAGACATTTTTGAGACCATCGTCTTAACCGGATGGTTTCTATAAATAGTGGTAAAATCCAAAATCCATCCAGTCGTAAAATCCATTGCTATATGTGTTCAGGGAAGTATTGTTTTAACATTTTAAAACAAATAAAGCCACTAAAAACCTCAGAGAACCTCAAAATTCAATACATTTATTTTTCACTCGCATTTGACACCATTCCACCATTTTGACTTAAAGAATTAATCTGGTATAGTACTAATCTGTCTGGTTATTTACCTCCCTGCAAGCAAGTGGGACAGTTTTACTTCAGTAAGTCTGATCAAAACAGCACCTGCTGTGGTGAAAACGAACAAGAAGTCATCAGCCCTTCGGCGCTACGTCACCCAGAGCAGCTTCCAGAGTATTATGCATCGCTGATCTGGACTGCTGAAAAGTCACGTGTTTTGATTACGTTTACCCTGACAATCACAGGATAGCTCCACCCAAAACAAACCACCCGATGTTTTATTTTTTTCTTCAAAAACCAATTAAAAATTTGTATGTATTTTAAATTAAGTGCAGCACATTTAAAGTCTACTAAACTGCATGGTTATCCACTGGCATAATGAAGAAAAACTTTGTACACGTTCCACAGCTCAGAAAGTCAGAATTTATAAGGTTTTAGTGTTAGGAGAAGATGATGATAGTGGTAATGAACACACTACAGCCCAAATATGTCAATCTAAAGCCTAAACAGTTGCCAGTTTCTAAGATTGAGCTGCTCTCTGAATGTCACACCAAGAACGAGTACAGAAGTCATTTATCAGAGCCATCAAAGTGTGTTTGAGACTTCGGGCTCCAGTATTCCAAGAACTTTTGCAAAGCCAGCTTCCAAGCTGGAACAGATGCCAATACAAAACAAAGAGGTGGTCGATGGGTCATTGGGGACGGTACAGTGTGGAATGCGATCTCTTTCAGAGCAGGTTACTTCTTTGCACTCCCCAGTGATAAACTGAAAGAACAACAAAGAGAACATTTACACAAGAATATAGCTCATTTGCAAAACAGATTATGCAGAAACTCCGGGGTGGGGGTCACCTTCATTCTAATAAGGCCATTTATAATCATTTTAGTCCCTCAACACTGAATTTTGTGGTACTTAACTTTTTAAAAAATATTAATAAACAAATGCTTAAAGTCATTTTGCTTCGATACAGTTCAGACAGCTCTCGGTGGTAAGTAATTAATCCTCATAAATGAGGTCAAAAACAGCACTAAATGAGAGTAGTGCGGCACGAGGGGGGGGGGGGGCAGACGTCCACCAGCAGTCCAGAGTGTGTAGACCAATGCTGTAGACAGACTACTACTAAATATGGGCCGGACTTAAGAGTGCCAGGCATTAGCCGCAAGACAGGAAAAAAAAAAACCAGACTTTCCTGCAACCACGCTCGCCTGCAGCCAAAAATAGCAACAAACCAATTATTCCGCTGCTTTAAGCAGTTTATTTGCAGAAAAAGCCTTCGGGATTTCAGGGTGTTTCATTATGGTCCCTCCCGTTCCCTACCCAGGAAACCTTAAACCAACTACCAGAGATCACAGCTGGAGTACTTAGGTGACCGGGAACGTACTTGTTAAAGGAGTCATCCTGGAGATTCAGGACCAGGTTGTCTGCACTCAGGTATACTCTGTTCTGCGACGCAGCCACCTGCAAGACGCATGAAAGTCACGATGAAAAATAAGAGTAATAATCGTCGGGGGGGGGGGGGGAAAAGAACCACAATATGCCTATCAGCCTATGACAAATTACATAAAGCAATGACTATCTTTGTCTCTCACTAATAAATATATATATTTTTTATATATAAAGTATATGTAAAGCATATATATGCACACACTTTATATATCATACACAGGCATAACTCAGTTTCCATCGCATGAAGTCCTATAAGGGATGTAAAGAAATCAGGCTAAAATAAGGAGTTATGGTCAGATGGAGAACATACACCCCTAAAAGTCCCCTTGGAAAGAAGGATATGCCTATGACAGCCAAGAATGAAGTATGATTCATTTCAGCGGGATGAGTAAGTGTTTGGCTCCCTGTGGCAAACTGGTCAGAAGCACAGCAGTAAGTGCATCCTCAGAAGACTGCCCCCTCGCTATGGAGGGAAAGGCGTCTGCTGGCGAGTCGGGACCACGGACCGTCTTGGCGATGTTCTGGGCCGCACGGATTCTTCGCAGCTTCAGGTATCCGGGATTCTTCGACACCGCTTCGCCCAACTGTCCCAGAGAAAGATAACGTTCCGTCATGGCTTGCGTTTGGAACCATCTGACTGCCGACACAGTTAGAGACCCCAGTGATAAGAACCCAAAATGCAGAGTCTATATGACGGAACTCTAGTCTACTGCAATGCTGGGCCGGTTAAGCTGGGACCCAACCTACAGCTAAAATGCTGCTTTAATAAGTCAGGGCCCTGGGCTACTGTCAGACTCAGCACCTGGACAGGTATTTAAACGGAGATTCTGACGTGGGCTGCACACTTTATGTAATCAGCACCACTATTTTACCATCTTTTTATAAAGACTAGTACTGCCTTAGTTTCCACCATCTGTTCACGGAAGCTCACACTTCTGCATTTTCTATTCATTATTGGGGTGGGGGCAGGGGAAAATTCCAGAGAAAAAACTTCCAGAGATGAGTAACAATTAAAAAAAAAAATCAGCAGTTGCTACAAAAACATGCACATATGGCCAGACTGAGTGTGACACCTGCCACAGAAAGCGATTTATCAAGGTAGGAAGAAAGGTCCTTCTGAGATAGACAGCTAGGTAAGTCTCATGGGTGGATTGGGGGGGGGGGCAGCACTGGGCTCCCCCAGTTGCCCGAGTTGAAAGTGCAATTAAGTAATTATTGCACTATATCCTATGCTGGGACATTGCCTTTGTTTAAGCAGCTTGTGACTAGCCTACAGGTAGAGAAAATAACAGGCTAAGTGTTTATCAGACACATGCATTAACGCATAAGGTAAGCAATTTCAGTTTTTTTCCCCAAGTGAAACATCTATTCCTGCCCACGGTAAGTCTGTATACTTTATTGGTCCCTAGGGGGAAAATATGTTTCTGCAGCACATCTAAGTACACAACAAGTTTACCAAACCCACAAAATACTCATACAATAAATATGGAACATTTAGGAAAGAGTTTTCTGAAAATGTCACCATTTTGGCAGCCTGAGCCTCCCCTTCAGCCTGGATGATCTTCTGCCTCTGGTCCTGCTTGGCCTTCTCCACATAGAACTGGGCCCTCTGGGCCTCTTGCTGGGCTGAGGACAGAAAAGGGGGGCGCTTTACAGACACGCGCTAAAGTCCTGGAGCATCTGCTCATATATGTTGCAGGGAACCCACTGAAATGCCTGAAGCTCAACAGCACACTCTGCTGGTTAAAAATCAAACCACACCAGTATGCATGAAGTCCAACGTCTGCCCAGATATTGTACCATCAAGACGGCAGGAGTAATATACTGAAAATCTATGCATCCCACGGATTACATTTTTACATCCTGCCAGGGTCACATTTTGCCACTGGATATTACCAGTACACCTCAAGTTTTGTTTACTCAATTTATGAGCTATAATATTGCCTGTGTCTTAAGAAAAAAATAGTTTTGTTGCTACTTTTCATTAATTACAGTGATTACTGCTTTACCCATTACCTGACTGGATGTAATCCCTCAGATTCATCTTTTCACCTTTTGCCAATACTCCAGTACAGGTTGGCTGTTTTGCATATATATACAGGTAGCCCTCAGATTACGAATGAGATCTGATCCCAATGTCAGTCTAAAGTCGAATTTGTAGTCAAGTCGGAAAAATACATAATAGAAAAAAATGAAACAGTACATAATAAAGTTACTCAGTTATAAGTAGCTAAACATGGTACTGTGCAGTTCCTCAAGACAAACCACTGAAGCCGTGCAATATTTTCACAAGCATTACATCATAGTGTGCACGTTCGTTATCACAAACCATTGTATTTAACCCAAATTCTTGATACTTTTAAATTTATTTTTTTATTTACTGTCTCTTTACACATCCCTCAACTTGCTCTTTGTAGAGTAAGCTGTCCGCGAAGGGCAGCCACCCGTTGGGGTGCCCAGGGAGCTGGGGGTTAAGGGCCTTGCTCAAGGACCCACAGACATGCTGAGGCTGGGTTTGAACCAGCAACCGTCGGATTATAGGCACACAGCTGCCCCCAATTATATTATATATTTGGTATAATGTGCTTTATGGCAGCCCGTTCGTAAGTATGAGTTGTCCGGAAGTCAGACGTTTTTAACTCGGGTCCACTTTTGGAGACCCGCACCAGCACAGTACAGCACCACACCCGTCCGCGCACCCGTGATTATTTCAAAGTTAAATCCGCACCCACCCGGGACCATTAACATTCTGCCCGTTACCCGCCAGTACCAGTGATAAATTAAACACAATTTTTTTTCTATGTACCTCTCAACATGACAAGCGCTAGGCCTACATGAATTTTGAACTGAATCGAAAAAGTCAGTTTAACACAAAATCTAACCAGGTAGATCTAAGCTATCCATACTGTGACGAGCGTGAAAGAGAGAATATGACGACACGCTTCAGCAAGGATTCAGACGTGTATGTGAACGTTTGTCGAGGCAGTTATCTAATGGTGCATTCGTTTTTCTCTTGGAACTCGGAAACATCACGTCCGACAATCTCCCGTTCCAGCTACCACATCTCGGAACAAACATGGCTGCCCCCATGAACATGCTGCTGTGTGTTGCTGCTACATATTTTAGCAGATTTGGAATGAGATTATTTTTTCCGAGAGACAAGCAAACGAGAAACACGAACTAGTCAAACCACATTAAAAGCTTTAAAAATATTTTAGCACATTAATAGCAATATTCCTTTTTTTCAGAGGCAAACAAACTACAAACAAACCAAAGACACTAACAAGTCTGGTAAAAATCTGATATAGCATGATAGGAAATGGTCTACGGTCATGATATGCAGTTTTAACACTGATATGCATATTTATAACTACTAATACATTTAACAAAATAAACATTTTTAAACATTTATAAAATAGAATTTCTGTTGAGTGTGCAAGCCGCCATGTTGAAATTACATCACAGGGCAACTCGGACAACAAAATCCTGTCTGACATCAACGTCATAAGAGGCGTGTTTCCGACGGGAAGTGATGTTTTTCGTTTCGTTTTCATCCGAGTTCCGACTTGGAGAGAAATAATTCGAAAGCACCATAAGGCACCCCCGACATACTGAACACACTGTAATGATGACAATTTGTACATGATAGTCTAATACATAGATATTTTCACTTATATGTTATTTTTGCAGGCTGTTTTGATTGACCTGCTATCTGCCCGTGTGTAATGAATTACCCGTCCGTAAAATTTCAGAACATTAAAATCCGCCCATTTCAGCAACTATCTGTGGGTACCCGACCCGGTGAAGGACTCCGACTCGGGGACTGCCTGTACTGCACCAAGCAGACATTTCACCTCGACGGCCATGGCTACCCACCGACTTGCTTGGCCTCCACAGCGGCTGTGTATTCCCGGCTGAAGCTCAGCTCCGTGATGGCCACGTCGTCCAGGATGATGTTGAAGTCCTTGGCCCTCTCGAACAGCTCCCGGCGAATCAGCAGGGACACCTACAGCAGGGAAGACAATTTCGGAGTTAGATCTGCCAAAAAAAAACCAAAGCAGGCACAGGGTGACAGCACTGAATTCTGGTTTTGACAGTATGGGGATCAATGCTTGGAATGTACAGATATGCAGTACTGTGCTAAAGTCTTAGGCAGTCACAGAAAATGCTTACAGCCATTTATCTGGGAACTAACTGTATAGTTTCTCAAAAAATGAAACAAATTCAACATCCAAACATCTACAAATGAATAGCACAACCATTAAAAGTAACACAAATTTCTGCTGTCAAATTTGATGTTCGTAGGAAAAGCTGGGTTTATAAAACCTTGTGTAAACGGCAACACACATCATACAGGTTATAAATCCAATGTATCGTAGAAACATTCCCTCAAGAGTGTGCTTAAGAGACCATCCTATTCCCACCCACTAATCACCCGACATTTGCGATGCTAGTTACATGTATATAAAGGTGCACATTACGCTCGCGACTCCAATTCAGAGGCAGTGGAACCACAAATGAGTGAAAAAAAGAGACAAAGAATGTGAAATGCAGACTTTATAAATGTCCTAAGTAGAGGAATGGTGAACGATATTGCCACTGTGACAAACACAGGCTGCATCTGACTGCTGTTAATAATAATAATAATAATAATACGTGCCCCCCCAACCTGGACCCTTAGCAGTCCGCTAGCTGAACGATAACAGAAAGTACAAATGTCTAAAAAAAACTGTAAACTATGAATGTCAGATTACTTCGCATTTTCCTATATAGACTTTTTATACAATATACAAATCATCTAAATTCTGTTACATAATATCCACTTACACTAACAAATATTAGCCCTGTGTATCACTATAATATTTAACGGTTATTGGATTTTATGTGATCCGAATAATTTCAGTATTGACAGTATTTGTATACAATATACAAATCATCTAAATTCTGTTACATAATATCCACTTACACTAACAAATATTAGCCCTGTGTATCACT
>JAODUD010000043.1:9125756-9143783 GCA_026784285.1 Stomatorhinus walkeri | reverse complement strand
ATATAATATAATAAAATGACTGGTTGGTTGAAACAAAATCTTGGTCTGGAATCCTTACTTTCTAGACCTGAACTATCCATCTCTTGAAATAATATTTGATAGTAGCATTGCTTTGAGGGTCATGAGTGATTGGAAAGTGCCTCTGTCCACTTAACTCAAGGATTGAAAGAAAGAATCCTGATCATCATTTAAAAGGACGAAGCATCAATGCAATCAAATCAACGAAAAAGTGAGTTTGAGGGTCAAAGCTCTTTGAATGACTGAAGAGACATTGTAGCAGGTTGGATTTTATCGCTGTCACAATCAGCATTTCCTTCCACATTTCTATATGGAGTGAGTAGCACTGTTGCCTCACACCTCTAGGACTAGGGTTTGAGTCTCTGTTGTGGATCCGTGTGTGGGGGGGTTTGCATGTTCTCCCTGTGTTGTCATGGGGTGCCCTCCAAGTGCTCTGGTTTTCCCCCACAGTCCAAGAATATGCTAAGGTGAATTGGAGCTGCCAAATTGTGAGTGTGCCCTGAAATGGGCTGGCACCCCATACTGGTATAAAATCTGCTTCGCGCCCTTAGCTTCCAGGATAGACTCCAGACCCCCTTTGACCCCGCATAGGGCAAATGGGTACAGAAGAGCAATGGATGGATCGAAAAGGTTTTCTCTGAACCGTAGTCAGAACGTCTCAGACAGCGTGGAGCACGCGATCACACCCAATGAGTAAAAACAAAATTGATTTTCCTGCAAGGGTTTCTGTAGCAGAGGAGAGCGGAGATGAGGACAAGTCATCTTATCTGTCACTGGAATGAATGCAGTCCACCTCCCAGAACAGACTCAGAGAACTAATTTCATTCGCCACTGATGCCCTAAATTACCAGAATTGACAAGTACAGCAATAAAAGGGGTTGTCACAGTTTTGGGTGACTGTGACGCACATTCTCATGACGGTAACCCGTTTTTCCACTCAAGCTTTAGAACATTGTTATGGATTTGATGCCTCCCTTCCAGAACATCAATGAGATCCAGTAGTCTAACAACTATCCAGTATGATTGCTGGCGTCCTTCAACACTCATCCCTACCACTTTTCTGGTACATAAACACATACTGAATGGCAAGGCACTGTTAACATTGACACTGTTGCCTTTCTGCATTTTGGGGGGGGGGGGGAGATTTGCTCTCACAAAATAAGAAACTGTCTGTTTTCAGTCTGTCATGTGGGGGGATATTTTATAGCAAAGACTGCAAACTGACGGTAGAGGTGGGGTTAGAGACTCAAACAGCCAATCACAGTCCCAGCCACACACAT
The DNA here is from genome assembly GCA_026784285.1 of Stomatorhinus walkeri. Classification (NCBI taxonomy): domain Eukaryota; kingdom Metazoa; phylum Chordata; class Actinopteri; order Osteoglossiformes; family Mormyridae; genus Stomatorhinus; species Stomatorhinus walkeri. The sequence continues at coordinate 9,142,485 of JAODUD010000043.1, read as the reverse complement.
GTACACGCACGGGAAGAATGCCAGGTTCTAATTCTGAGCTTTTTGCAAACTAGTACCAGATAGACATCACCTAGACTTTGAATACATAGATACACGTTCACCCCATTAACCAGAAGTGTCACAGCTCGCCGGACACCAATTAAGTCTTACGCCGATGACTCAATGAGCTGATAAAATTCAGAAAAGGCACACAGGGTCAGCGAGGGAGACTCCGCGGGAATGTCTTATCCGCAACCCAGGCCAGCACGAGCAGGTGTCAAGCTCTTGCCCTTGTAGGTTTCACCGCCTGCTCATTTTTTCATTCCTGCTGAGGTCCTTATTAATTAACACACTTTTTTTCCCTTTGATTAAGCTGTTATCTGAATGAAATGCGTGATTCTAATCACATAATATCAAAATAATGTATAATTTTTATATATTACTGTACATCTATAATTTTTATACATTAAATTGAATTTTCTGATTGCTACATTGTAACTGGTAATCGATCATTATTAGAAAATGCACATGCAGTTCTTGAAATTATACACATACACTATATTGAATTAAAAAGAACCAGAATGAATTACTAATTTGAAACTAATTTTGATGCATCAGTTGCTTTTTGTTTTAGCCTGCTTAATTGTTTAAAGGCTGAGAATAATTATGTGGGGAATTACTATTTAATAATACTAATTAATTAATGAACGTTGACATTATTTATTGAAGGGTCAAAAATTATTACAGAATCATGTATACTTGTGTAGTAGATTTAATATAAAATTGGTGTAACACTAATGAAATGTTAAGAAAGTCTTTAACACGCTTTTTCATTGGCATTGTGCAGCATTAATTAACGAGGTCCAGCCGCCCTATAGCATGTAATCCAAATGTAGTGTAATTAAGTATCTGGCAGATCATTGACCCACTTCAAATACTTGGCAACTGTATTGTATGGAACAGTTCCTCTATTTGGCTTCTGTGATATAATGCAGTGTTTCCCAATCTGGTCCTCGGGGACCACGGACAGTCCACGTTTTTGCACCCACCTGAAATTGGAAGGGAGCGAAAATGTGGACTGTCTGGGGCGTCCCCAAGGATCAGGTTGGGAAACACTGATACAAAGGAACAAGAAAGGCTGCTTGTGGGAGATTCCATTTGTTATATGAAAATAGCACTCCTCCCAAGTTTCCACCCCCCAAAAAATGGTAGCCTATTCACCCATTTTTGTGTCCATAAATCTCGTGATTTATATGAGTCTGTTACACTCAGTAAAATGAACAGACATGAAGGACATCGTGAAGCTAATTAACTGTGAGATTACAGTCAGCACTGCAGACAATCAATTATAATAACAGCATTTCAGGAGCCTCTGCTGTGCTGTTCCCTTTAAAGTACCGAATTCCTGCACTTGTCATTCTTTGTTGCATTTACTCCCCAGTTTGTCTTTCTGTCGCTTTCCATGCCCCGTTTCCTGTTTCAGCCCACAGGCCGTAAACGATCATTTCACATTAGTGTTTTGCGAGGGGGAGTCAAAGTCTTAGTCCTGGATTAATTTGGAGCTGCAATACCGGGTATCTGTACCTGTTCTTTATTGGGTTGGAAAAATTTATTTATGTGATTAAATGTAAGCACATTTTACACAATCACCTCTGCGCATCTGTGAACATCTGGGAATCTCGACGTTCATTCTTTACCAGGATAATGGAGAATCAAATTGAGCCCGACTGGCACGAGGTAGGGGGGGAGATAGTCTATTTTGTTGAGTTTTTCTATCACTGACTAAGTTGGACCGGAGGTCATTCTGTCACACTATTGGGACAGGATGAGTCCCGATTGTTAATAAAGTACCCAGCATTTTTTGCCTGTGCAGACACCAAAATAGATTAAAAAAAAATTGTGCTTCCCATGAGAAAGTCAAGCATTCAACTTTGCTGCATTCAACTAGCAGTCAGACCATGTGCTTTTATAAGGTAATGCTTATAATTATAATTGGCTAATTCAAAGTATGTGTCCAACACCTTAGGCAGCTGTAAATATGAGTTCTCTGAGTCTGCTTGTGTTGAACATCTTGTGCTTGTTGTACATCTTGTGTTGTACAAAAACTGAAATCTGAATTATATTAAGGCAGTGGCATTATATGAGCAGCCATTAGCAGCTTTATGCTGTGAGGACGTGATGTGAACATATCTGAGTGTACCGGACCATAGCATGGAGCTATAGATTATTTCCTCTCCCTATCACGCCTCCTCATCCAACACCCCCATCCTTCTAAAGCAGGGGTGGGGAGCCTGATCCATGGAGAGCCGGTGCGGGTTTTTGTGATGACCTCCCAATCAGTCAATGATAACGCAGTGGTTCTCAGCTCCAGTCCTGGGGACCCACTGTTATTGGCTGATTCAGAGGCCATCGCAAATACCCGCACCCACACTGGCCCTCCATGGATCAGGTTCCCTATCCCTGATCTAAAATCACTGCTCCTAGTCCAGCTATGTCACATCTACAACAAGGTCAGACCTCCTCTCCTGCCTAGTTTACACCAAAATCACTTACGGCTTAATAAAGGAAGAGGAAGGAAAATAAAGAACATCACTGGCTCCTGAGATCCTGCTCCTTGGTGCAGAGAGGCGAACCCTAGGGTGACCAGATAATCCATGTCAGGGAGGACACTCTGAGCCAGGACAGGATTTGTAAACTACCATTTAAATTAAAAGTACGTGGATTTCACTTAAGCACTGAGTTCTTGCTGTGTGCTGATTGGTCAGTCTCCTATAATCGTTCTCGTGTCACTGATGTTAATGTGAAACAGCTGGATGAGTCTTTGAATCAAGGAAACACACCAGTCAAAGCACAAGAAGAATGGAATGATTTAGTTAAGCACAGGAGCCTTTTAGCTTTAAAGTAGTTTGTAAAATCTTAAGTAGCTTAAAGTCTCCTCCCTGACATGGACTATCTGGTCACCCTAGCTAAGCAGGTACAGAAACGTGTGAGCATTTCTGCAACGGACTGGTTTACCGCTATGTCATGGTGCAGTCGACACTTAAAGACCCATGTCTTTCTACATTCAAACAGGGATCTAGTGACTCCTGAATCAAGGGTGTGAATTTGGGTATGGAGGGTGGGGACATTCCCAGTGGAGCGGGTGGTTCGGGGCTGACATGGTCCCCCACCCATGCAGAAACCAAACCTATGTCCTTATCCAGGATCCATTCTTGAGGTCAAGGGTTAGGATGCAGTGGACAGACAAGCCAGCACAGGTCAAAGGTCATCACACACACCGGAATGCACAGGGACGCACAGCAAGGGCATTTTAGAGACATAGCTTTGGTCTGCGGGCGAAAATCTGAGGACTTATACGAAGGCTATATAAATATAGCGACAGCATGCAAACTGCACATGCAAAGACCTGCAGGCAAGGTAAACAAACTGCACCGGTCGAGCGACACACTCACCTGCTAACCTTGAAAGTACATTCAGGTGGAAGCGGTGAAATAATTTTTATAATGTTTGTTCCCCTTTTTCCTGTTTACACAAGCAAAAAAAACAACGAGAAGAACATTTTTCAGAGTAAAAATATCTGCTGTGCTGTAATATTCTTAACCGCAGGATTGCATAAAACGGCCTTAGAAATTAATTCTCATGTTTACAAACGCAAAGCAACATCGCAGACATTACATTCTCTCATCCATATTACAGATTCCACTGCCCTGTATACAAGTGAGTCCATCAGCAATGGAGCAGTAATCCTGTATCATCCCGTAAGCATGCTGCAGCAAACAGCAGTGTTTAATCACCTACCTCTGTGTTACAATTTCTTCTCTTTCCTCATCACGTTCAGATCCACTTGTCACAAATGAAGAACTTTCAATGAACAGTTTTCGGTTAAGCTGGGAAACCGGTCCTTCGCTGAGAGTTGCAGAAAGCTGAGGGATAGCGATGACTGTAATAAAATCAGGCATAAGTTTTCTGCACGCAATCTCCTCCTTGTCTCCTGCTGCATGGTGCCGAATTAATTTATTGATCTGCAAGAGCTGAAGAGAATCCCAAAGACAGGTTTCCTCTGAAATAAATAGCATCCATCCTGCAAGGCCTTATCCTGGGTAAGGGTCACAGGATGACCTAAACCTTGCTCCATGCAGCAAAGGGTACACCCTGGATGGGATACCAGTCCATCACACACACACACACACATACAATATAGGCAATTTAGAGACACCAGCCACCCTTATTGCACGTATTCGGAATGTGAGAGTAAATCAGAGAACCCAAAGGAAATTAGCACGACATGAGGATGACAAGCACGGATGGAAGAGAAAGACGTCATCGGTGAAGAGCATATGCACAGAAAACACGCAAGGAACTGCAGAGGAACTGACTCTGAACTACCTGGCATGCAAAACAGGCAGTTTAATCAGAAACAATCTATCAGGAGCGCGGCAGAAGCTGACGCCGTGGTGGGCGTGCAACGCTCGGGCTGTTTGTCACACCTGGAGATGCATGTTTGGACTGCAGAACTGTGGGGAGATGCGAGCTGATGAGATGGATCATTCTTAAACGTATCCTGCAAGAATGCCCTTGATATCAAGGACATTTAGAAGAGGAAATGAAACTTAATTTGATTTTGCAAAGCCCATTTTGAATTTATGGACATGCACTGACAGATTTATTGTATTATTAAATAAGTATTTCGTTTATGCTGTAAATTTTGTATTTGAATTTTGGTTGTTTGACAAGTTCCTGGGATTTTTTTTTAAAATTTATTGAGTGCTGGAATAATTTGAGCCACTTTTGTCTGTGGTATGTGCTATTAATGACACTGTTCCTATCCCCATGGGGAAATTCACTTTTCACCTACCTCACGTTGCTCACCATGTTGGTGAGAGCGAGCCAGGCAGTGAAGGGCGGCCACCTGGCGCCCACGGGGCTGGCGGTTAAGGGCCTCGCTCAAGAGCCCACAGATATGTGAAGCCAGACTCGAAGCGGTGACCTTCCCATCAGAGGCTTAGCCCACACCCTGCTCCCAAGTTCTGCAGAACGACCTTTGTCTTGTTCGCAGAGAAATGTGCGTGGTGATGCCCTCAGCAAGGTGTTGGGTGTTTAAGCCGTAAGCTGGGCTTTTCTCCAGTGCAGTCTGGTTCTACTGATGTTCTTAGAAGGTCGTTGCTAACTGCTACTTAGTGCTACTGACTTATCATCTCCCCAGGTTTCAGAGTTTGCTTGCTCCCTCCTTGAATGTGTTACTTCACGTTGTTGTAACGGCACTCCTGGAAGAAATATCTAGTTACTCCACATCTACACTGTCGCTAGAGGTGCTAGAATGACTCACAGCTGCGCAGACACTAATAAAATGTTAATGGCTTTGTGTGCTTATTTTCTATTCCCAAAATTGTACTTTCAAAATATATTGTTTGCACATTTTTTTTCTTTTCAAATCATTATTTTTGATAATTAAACCATCCATCAATCCATCCCTCCATTCTAGTAGAGGGCTGCAGGGTTTGATAATTACTATAATTGTATTGTCTTCGATCATGACGAATGGTTGTATTGGATGTAATTATTGTGACGCTTTTTGTTTGATGGACTTGGGCCCCGTGCCACTTCTAGTCCCCTGTCAAAACGATTCAGACCAGACATCTGCCCAAGCATCCGCAGATATTTATGTGGACATACCTCCACTTCCATTCAAGCCCAAAATGTCACTGTTCTAATCAGTCTGCTGGTTTGCTTCAGGTGCCCCAAGGTCGTCCACCCTGTCAGGTCTTGGACACTGGAAATACATTCTGGATTCTTCTGGAAAGTCTTTGAAAGTGCTGACAGTAGTGTATGTGAATGCTCCCTTCACTTGAACAGGAAACCCTTAGTGGCTAAATAATCATCACAAAAAAAGCGACTTAGAAATCAAAAGCTGTGAGCCATATTAGCACTTCTAGCGACAATGGCGACGGAGGGTAACTGGTTATGCATTCTGGGAATTCCCTTACAACTACGGGAAGTGACACATTCAAAAGCAGACGTTCCCACTAAATCAGGGGTCCCAAACCCCAGTCCTGGGGGGCCGGAGCCCTGTGTATCTCAGTTCTTTCCCTGTTCCACCATAAATGATTCAGCTCAAGAGCTGTGTGGTAATTAGCACAAGGAGTTGAATCAGGTGTGTTAAACGAGGGGAAACCCAAAAATGTGCAGGACTGGAGTCTGAGACCACTGCACTAAAGTTTTATGCTCCGGTGGGAGGTGGAAGTTAATATTACCGACAGGACAGAGTTTTCACCATGTCATCCGCTGAAGCTCACTTTACCTGTAGACACATACTTCAAAATTAAAGAAAATAGTTTTGCAATAGGAGCTCAGTGAAGAATCGGCATTGTTAAAAAAAGAGACAGTATAATCTATATAAATAAATAAATGTTAATAGATTAAATATAAAATAGTATATTTCTAATAATAAAATAACAAACTAATATACATAAACATATTGGTTCTTTTCTGTTATTGGAATCAAGAATTATTATTAGCAGTTCATAATAAAAATATATATTTCTGACTTTTTCATGTAATGAAAGTCACAGAAACACTTCTCATTGGGCAATAAGCTCTTTAGGCACCCAGCTTTGAACTGAAGGCGAGTTTAGTTCAAAAAAGAGGAACTGAGGGTGACGTAAGTAATGCACCTGCTAACTAAAGACAGCAAAATACACCTTTACAGAAGAAAAATAACAGTCTTTACAGGAAACAACATGAACAGACAGCATTTTATATAGCACTTTTCTACTCCTGTAAGTACTTAAAGCCCTTTCATGCCTCCACTGGGGGGAGGCTGGCCATGTAAGACACCACCCTGCACAGCGGGAGCAATTCAGGGTTCAGCATCTTGCTCCAGGACACTTTGATGGGGTCAAGAGGAACCAGGACTCAAACCTGCAACCCTCTGGTTAACAAACATCAGCATTACCTCCTGCACCACCATCATATGCTGTGCGACAAGTTCATCCAGGCTGAACTCCATGGGGAAAGAAATAATTTTGCTTTCTTAAAAAAATGCCACAATCGCACCATCGCCCAGCATTACTTGTGACCTCTGGGTGTAGGACGGGTCTCACTTACACCATATTCCTAGTCTCGGCTATACTTCTGCCTTCGTATCCTGTTCCTAAAATGCAGCCCTGTCCAAGATGTGCCAGACGCCTATGACAGAGTGAGGAGACACCTGACTGGATCTGCAGACAGGCTGTGGTCTAGTGTAAGATAAATTCAGCACAGTCTCTAGTGTTTATGCTACCAGGCCCATCACATGACCATGGGAACACAGACGGTAGGACTATAAACTGTACTGCACAACTTGCTTTCCCCGGAACCTCAGCCTATATATTATTAAGATCAATTACTTATTAACTACGAATTACTGAAGGTTGTCTTACAGTATATAGTGATAGACAGAGAACTGTGAGTCATTCCTGCGGAAGACAGCACTACCTTTATATCATAAGATAAATATGTCTTGATCATATTATGCAATGATAATAATATTTTACACTTGCATATTCATATTTTTAAAGAGACCTTTCCATCCATTTTTCACGCCTACTTGTCCTATGCAGGGGTTGTGGGGATGTGAATCCTGGAAGCTACAGGCACAATTAAGGCAGGGAACAACCCAGGATGGGTGACCAGTCCTTTGCTGGGCGCACTCACACACCACTGAGACCTAAGGGTGATCTGGAAACCTCAACCCTGGTCTCTACAGGTTGTGAGGCAAACAAGCTAATACACTACTGCCCCCCCCCCCCAAAAAAAGCCTTTTATTGAAGCAATTTTATTTTATTCTTTACTGCCATAGTTTTAATTTAACTAAATCCCGACATGCTTCTGCGCTTACAGAAAATAACACTTAGTAACAGCAGATGTTCGGTGCTATCGATCACCTTCATCCTTATCCACAGCACGGCTTAGCAAAACCGTCTTTAGAAAGGTGCGCGAACTTCCCCTTGGTTCCCCTGGATTAGGCATTCAGCCCCGGCTGTATCTGTTACGTGGCACTCAACGGGGACCTTAAGGACTGTATTTGCCACAACGCGCTTGCCACGTTAGTAAGTGCGATGTCAGAATCCGTGCACATTTGTTACCTTTGACCCCATTTGTTTTGCATAAATAATTTACAAAACAAAGCAGCAGTAGCAGAAAAAAACACCAATGCTAATAAAAATGTATAATAATAATAATAATAGTAACAACAACAATAATAATAATAATAATCAACATCATCTATGAACTCTTTGTGTGTCTTATATTCTTCTTTTCATAAGATAATGCATAGTAATAACTTTATCAGAGAGGCGTCTCTTAGGGTGAAGCTGTCTCATGCCCATTCAGACCCCCTACCTTTGTTCTCCGCTCACTTATGTCCTTCTGGGAGAAACACGTGAGTAGAGGAGGCGGCTCCAGCTGCGCGCATATCAGCCGGGCTGGGACGGGCGCGGAGCCGAGCAGAGCGGAGCGGAGTGAGGGAAGCCGGGGAGCACGGAGAAAGCACGCTGGAGAGATGGCAGGGGTGAAAGTATAGGGGGAGCGGAGCCGGTGCGCAGAGGTCGCAGGCGCGGTCCTTCGCGGCTTTCCTAAGTTGTCGCGTCCCCGGAGCCGGAGCGCCTAGCGTCGGGAGCGCACCGGCACTTCACTTCCGTCTCGCCGGTGCATAAAAGCCGTCTCTCTCAGTCAAAACACCGGCCCGGAAAAGAGAGACAACTCTGGCTTTCAGCACTTTCGGCAAGGACAGCTCCTCGGCCGCCGCCGTCGACTGGCGCAGCTCCGGTCAGCCGCGCCGAAAGGTAGTTTTGACCCAAAACTAAGGAGCGGATTTCAGCGTCACTTCGCACATATGAGACCCCGCAGTCACGGTGTAGAGCAAGTACTCAACTGACCGACAGCGGTGGGGAAAATATCTGACTTTTTACTCAATATGTACCAGGGGCATTTACAGGTAAGGACTCGATTTCCTTTTTGCATTTTTGGGGTGTCGCGTTTGCCACCGTCTCTGTGGCGGCGGCTGCGGAAGAATTTCCGCGAGACGGATACGCGCAGGGTTTACAAATATAAACGGAATTTCACACTCTGTGTCACTGGCTCGGCGACGCAGCTCCTGCCAAGGACATCCTCATGCTTAAATATTATGTATTTGCATGACGATGCAAAACAGCCACAATACAAAAGAGGGTCCAGGAAGGAGTAATTAAGATGAAATGCTTGACAGTAACTCACGTGTTATGCGAGTCTCTGTATGTCCCGTCACAGAATCATGTGAATCGGGGTAAGGGTGTTTTATTTCAATATTTCAGATATTGTGGTTTATCTTAATGGGACGTGCCTATGCAGTTCATGTGAACTACCCCCCTCCCCCCCCCAAAAAAAAAAGATCCAAGACAACTTAAGAAGGGCTCCATACATAAAACCAATGATAATTATTGCGTGTTTACAAAGATAATCTAGAGATAACTCTTAATAGTGGATAGTTAATCCGACGTCTCAGATCATCGTATTTTGCAATTCCTGACATGTGAGGGCATTTGACGTACTTTATGAGCCTAACGTCATAAACGAAGGTAGTGTGGTCATTTTTTAACCTTGAGGTTCACCTTTGCCTACGAGTCACACGATTTCCAGTTCATGTTTTCAGTAGTAATCTTTAGTTATACAGCAGACATAAACCGGGACAACATTCAGTCTACAATAATACTAATACTACTAGTCCACTACTACTAATAGCAGTAATATTAGTAATAATATTGATTTTAGTAATAATAACTATAATAATAATAATCTATGAACTCTTTGTGTGTCTTATATTCTTCTTTTCATACGAAAACATTTTTGGAACATTTGGGTCCAAAGTTACTCAACTTTGGTTTAGCGTAATAGTTTCAGTTGTTGAGCAACAAAAGTACCGATACGCGACAACGTGCGTGTTGTAACATTCCAAATACCCTACAGGCTGCTGAGGATTTGGATTATTAGATGTCCTGACAGTCACTGCATTGCAATTAAGTTTCCATAATACAAGCCATGATAGTCACCATTCTGTTTACTAGCCAAATACAGTTTCGATTCAATATAAGAAGAAAATGTTACATACATTGATGACGTTGAATGCAAATTATAGGTATATGCACTGCAGTCATTTGTATGAGATATAGATATGTATTGTATGTTCATTAAAGGAGAATATCAAACATCTCGATTATGCAGGGTCTAGGCCTACAGTACATGCCTTTAATTAAGTTCACATCAAATGATCTGACAAACAAAATACCTATCTTAGCCACATTTTAAAGCTTAAATGTCTTTCTTTATTGGGATATCTATTGCCCCGTGAAAATAATTTGCGTGTCAACCCATTTGGCAGACTGAAAGTGGAAATTAAGCAAAACATATAAATGAAGACCTATTGCCTGCCTGAAGGGGTGACAGAATTTATTCAACATCGGCATAAGCTTGTAACTTCACTCTCACAGATCAGACTTTAATGGATGGACTCATTGGCATTTTCTCAGAGAGTCCATTTCCGTGAGTACTTAAGTCTGCACAGTTCACTGAGCATTATCCACAGGGGTTAATATTTTATGGTGTTAACTTCTGTAACCCTGTTTACTGAAGCTAACTCAGCAGTTTCTAGGATATCCCATTTGGACTTAATTAAACGGACAATTACACGAAATCTTACAAATTTACAACCTTACAAATTTCTTTGTGTTTCCTCTTAGCACCAAAGTGTACTAGATCAGCAACACAGGACAGCGGCTCACCTGGGCATTTAAGGGAAGTGATATGATACCATGAGCACATTTTTGTTTAAGCAATGTGCATCTTGTCATTTTTCTCAGCCTGGGCAGTATGATTCATAGTGCCTTCTGAATGTGATGCCCATACATTATGGAATACAAATTACATTATGAAACACCCAAGGTACCAGATCGATCTTTTATTATTCCTACTTATAAATTTAATTTCACTTAATGTCTTGGCTGTCTTTCTCCATTTAATAATAGATTCAGTGTTGCGTTCGGACTGTTATTGGCATCGGATCTCAGCATTATTCAGCTTATCAGAGAACCAGGATTATTTTATTTAGAGCAAATTCTCTGTGCAACTCTTGAGGTGGAATGCCAAGAAAGAAAAGCAAGACTGTGATTTGCGTATCTGTAAACAGGCACTAAATAATACTCTTGATTCAAATGTGAGACACGCATGTGCTTCCGCCGGCTGAAAGCAGATGTTACCCGCCTTCCACACATTGAAGTTTTGGGGGAACCGGCAATGAAATGAATTTCTCATGCTTCTTCTCTTATGTGAAATGCTACGGAGATAAGTGACGCAGTGAAATCCTTATTTCTTGATGCCCTACTGGGGTCCGCAAAACATATTTCACTGCTTATTACGTGGATCTTTTCACTGTCATGCCTCAGTATATGTCTAATTGAATGAGTTTTTACGGTCCATGTGGCTTTGCTGTGTATATTTATTTATTTTATTTTAACACATATTCAAATACGACTTATATTTAGCATAATGTTGATGACCGAATCTTCATGTGTTCACTTTCTGGATCAAAAAAGTAGCTCAGAATTGTCCTGAGACTTTCCAGCGCTTCATCCTTGTCCAGATGAATAGTGCCGGTGCTGCACTAAAGACTTCATTCTTTTGGAAACATTCTTGGCATTCGTTGTTGTGTTGTATTCTTTTATCACAGGGTAAAATTGATTTGATCTGTAATGGAGTGCTTTCAGTCAGGGCTGCTTCCAAGATCCTTTTGGGGGGTGATTAACGGCGAGCAGACGTTCCTCGTCTTCTTGCGGACACTCGATATATCGCAGCCTCCCCCATCTCCCTATTTTTAACCTGTGATGATAGTCTTTTCCTTTCAGACAACGGTGAGTGAAACGTGATACCGCCCTCACCCTGTCACCGAAGCTGCAGGAACGAGTGGACGATGTCATTGCTGAGTGTCAGATGATTTGTCCACTCATTCAGCCACACTTCACCGTTGTTCGTTTATAAAACATGCATAATAACATATTTGTTAGAAACTGAGTAATTAACTCCACAAAAGGTGTTTATTTGCTTTTTTTTTAATGAAGACACGTTTCAATAGACCTACAATTCAGCACATACTCCACAGGCTAAATTTCCCAAGGAAGACTCTCCACTTTCTAATTACTAACATCTGACTTTCTTATGAAAATATTGAATACTTGTCAAGATTCATCTGTTAATCCAACTCTCTGAATAGAATGTTGCATGAAAAGAATCACACGTAATAAATGGGGATAAGAAAGGTGGATCAATGAAGAGAATTTCAGAATTTCAATTCTGCCATATTGTTTATCAGGAAAACAAGCAAGCTACTTTTTTTTCCACATTTGCACATGCATTCTGCTATCTATGCACCTTCCAAGCTATTGTGTTGTGTAAACCAAGATGTATCCAGTTCTGCAGATGCCACGCTGGCAAGTTTGCAAGGTCTGGCGAGCAAGCGAGTTTGTCACCTGGCGTGTGCAAGCCAGCCGCTTCCGGAATCGCTGCGCCCCGGGGCTAAGGTAAACCCACTCAGGTCAAGCGCAAAGCTGCCGCCTAAATCCACATCCGTTGTTCCTTGGGAAGGGAAAGCAATTTTCTGCACGTGTGTACATTCCCGGAGCTGCTGATGTGCACACTGTCGTCAGTGTATCATGGTGTGACTCATCCTACTAGTATTATTGCACTGGGAATCTGGGTATCTGCCTAGAAGGAGATAACAGAGAAGGAGATAACAGCCCCCACCCATAATATATGGGATATCCCAGCATGCTTTTCTTATATTTTTCTATGTAACATGACTGTTTGGGAGGCATTTTTACATTAGCCATTTGAGAAAAAAATGAAACTGGCAAAAGATGATGTTGGAGAGACGCTTTCCTGCACGTTCGGGGCTTCAAATCTGACACCGAGTGAAAGCTTGAGCTCCGCGAGTAGAAGTGATGGAAATTCGAGCGCAGCTGATGGTCCGAATGGAAGCCGACGGCCTTCCGTCAGCAGAGGGTGACGCCACCGGAAGCGACGGGACTGGACGGCCGGCAGCGGGCGCTGTTCATCAGCCCTGATAGAGGGCATCTGTGTTCCTCTCCACTGCCAGCTTCCCAGCTCATTTGGTTGAGATACCTTGTTGAGTCCCAGCTGATGGCTTTGGTTGGTCAGAGATACACCACGGTTTGCTGTTCGCTTCCCTCCCAGTTCTGCTTAGAGTCCTTCATAAGCATTCATTCATACCTCCAGATAATAATGCCAATGGCCAATCAGCATTCTCCTTACTGCAGCTGCTTATCTATGCTTGCTATAACAATGCATGCCGCCTCTCTGCATCCACACAGCTCTAGGTGTTCTCACTGCTTTTTTGTCACCATTAAAAATAACATGGTGAGTGACTAAAGAGTGTCGAGAATCTTATCCATGCACATCTGCTTCATAAAACCATTTAATAACTCCCCTCTCACCTCTGCTGCATTTGATCTTTGCCGGAAATTTCTGGTACAGTAGAGAGAGGTGCTCTGCAAGCTGTCGTGAGCGACTGCCACGTATTTGTGGCTTCCAAACAACTTGTCTAGTTATTTTTTCTTGAACAGGCACTTGGACACGTTCCCGCCTTGTTCTTTCCGAGCTCAGAGGCATAATTTGCAAATTTTCATCTGGGCTAGATCCCAGGAGAGAGGAAATGGCACTATACCCTTCTGAAATGTACCTGCAACTTGTGTAAAGAACATAATAAGTTATAAGCATCTGCTATGCTAAGTAAACGCCACGGCTGTGATGGCAACAGATATGTGTGTCGAAGCCCCGGTTTGTAGTGCTTTCATAGATCCACCATATCCATTAGCATATAGTTGCTCAGAAGGCTCATCAACAGGATCGTAATGTGTTGATAGAATTATATCCCCTTGTCTTTTCTTGATGTCGGCTTCGCCTTCTGCATTACGCTGGTGCTCAGGACGTGTTGCTCCTGAAGGTCTAGAGGGAATAGCCGGCGGATGTCTTGTTTTTGTCACCGTGTCATTTTTCTCCAAGGTGAAACAGGCCCCCCCCACCCCCAAACCTTTGATATTCCACCCTTGTCACCGAGACGCTGGACATCTGTCGCATTTCTTGCCGCAATCCATCCCCAGCCCCTGGATTCGCTTCTGGAGTAATTAAAAGACAAGTGTTTGAATACCCGTCCGTGTGTGATGAAAGGAAAACATGGAAAATCACTAGGGAACCGAACCAGCCCAAGTTGCAAAGACACGAATTAGTTGCACGAGAAATAATTGAAATAATTAAGGCCAGTTACATGGATTTTTTAAAAAGATGCTGCACCAGTTACCTTCTGCATATCCATTACATTGCACTTAAAACTGACTGCTGAGTGCTTTTCACCTGGACAAATTTCTCTCCCTCTAGCAATAAATATTGTTAGGCTAGGCAGTGAAAGTGTTTATGCTGGGAAAGTAGCTATCCGTAACAACAAGATGGGCCACGATACGTATGAGGGGTTTGAAAGGTCAGTCTTGCAGATTAATGTCTGCTTGCTGTTGCACACACACTTAGGGTGACCATCTAACCACGTCAGGAGGGACACTATGAGCTACTTCAGGTTTTGCAAACTGTTTTCAAATTGAATGGTTTCTGTGCTGGGATTAATAGTTCAGTTCTTGCACTTTGACTGGTTGTCTCCTTGATTGAAGTACTCATCCAGCTGTCTCACATTGACATTAGTGACACGTGCATGATTATTGGAGACTGACCAATCAGCACACAGCAAGAACTTATATGAAATCTGGGTTGTTTTAATCGGAATGGTTGAAATGGTAGTTTACAGACTCTGTCGCCATGGATTAGGTGGTCACACTCCATGGGCTCCACTCCATTCTTGCTCCTTTCTAGCTTCAGGATGTTCAAAGGCATTTATCCTGGCTTGGATGGTACAGCAAGCGTTAGTGTTTTTCCTCAGGGTTTGCTGAGGAGCACCCATGGTGCATGGTGGTGTGAGGGTCATTGGGTTAAGTCTCTGAGCTCGTGATGTGTGCCATGTTGCTGGTTAGAGGCTCACCGGAATAATCACATCTCCATTGCATCCTTGATCAAGGCCCTTAACCCGCCCGCACTCCAATTTTCCTAGGTCACCACATAAGTGGCCTGTGTCCTCACCTCTATATATGTGAGAGTATGTCTCAGCACAAACCAAATAGAATATATGAAAACAAGCCTGTACTTTTGCAAATGGCAAAAAACATCATCATTATAATAAAATAATGTTTTTTTTGTGCCAGATAATTTGTTACATTTCAGCCAACTACCACCCAGCTCCTCCGACCGGCATGACACGTCAAACGCCCCATTGCTGTGCTGCACGGTCAGCTATGATGCCAACAAGAGAAACTGTTTCGATTAATGTCTCATTTGAAAAGCAGCCTGAGAAATGGTGGTTGGACGTTGGGGCAGACTGTCTGAAACATCCGCCTCCCGTGCCAAATGGCACTTGTCAGAGCTTAAGCTTAGCATACTGGTTTCTACAGGTCACGTGTGTTGTCCCTTCACATCTGTTATTGCACTGTTAAAGTAATATTCAGTAATGCTTTACATTAACTGCACCTTCATGATGCCTTTATAATGCATTCATAGAGCATTCAAGGCACCTACATAATGCATTTATAGAGCATTCATAAGAAGCATGTAAGTATACCATAATATCCTATCACAGTGTTTCCCAACCCATGGCAGTCCTTGGGGAACCCCGGACAGTCCAGGTTTTTGCTTCCTCTCAGCTCCCAGCTCGCTTGTACCAGGTATTCAGTGTTCCTGATTGGCTAGGAGCTGGGAGGGAGCAAAAACGTGGACTGTCCGGGGGTTCCTCGAGGACAGGATTTGGAAATACTGTCCTAACATACCCTAACAGCCTTAATATACACTAAAAACAAACATTATATGATAATTTAATCTGATAATGTTTGTTATTAATGTATATTAAAGCTGTTAAGGTGTTTTAGGATGTTAAGGTATAGATAAATGCTGACTATGAGTGTTTTATAAATGCATCATGAATGTATTATGACTGAATGTTCTATTAGTGCATAATGAATGCAGTAGGTGCAGTAACCTAATATTCTGTGTGGGGAAAAAAAAAATCTTAAAGCAAAGCAGGAAATACACCTGTCATGAAGACGGAGAATGGCAGAGAGTGATTAGGGACATGTCTGTCTGCAGATGTTGATTTTCTGACCCGGAAAACAAACGCACCTGAAAGTGACTGTCGTGTAAAATACAAAGTGGGTGGAGGGTAACTGCAGTGCGGACAGGCCTTATCAATGTGATACAGGGGGTGCTGCAGTGCGGACAGGCCTTATCGATGTGACACAGGGTCCAGCAGTGCGGACAGGCCTTATCGATGTGACACGGGGTACTGTAGTGTGGACAGGCCTTATCGATGTGACATAGGGGGTGCTGCAGGGCGGACAGGCCTTATCGATGTGACACAGGGGGTGCTGCAGTGCGGACAGGCCTTTTTTGCCATGAGGCAGGGGGCGTTGCAGTGCGGACAGGCCTTTTCGACGTGACACAAGGGGCGCGGCAGTGTGGACAGGCCTTTTTTGTCATGACGCAGGGGGCGTTGCAGTGCGGACAGGCCTTTTCCACATGTTGCAGGGGGCACTGCAGTGTGGACAGGCCTTTTCGATGTGACGCAGGGGGCGCTGCA
>JAODUD010000043.1:9091888-9116419 GCA_026784285.1 Stomatorhinus walkeri | reverse complement strand
GCGCGCTGGCAGCCTGCGAGCCTCAGCGGTGACGGCGTGGGCATGCGCGCTGGCAGCCTGCGAGCCTCAGCGGTGACGGCGTGGGCATGCGCGCTGGCAGCCTGCGAGCCTCAGCGGTGACTGCAAGTGCAGGCTGCGGAATCAATACCACGAAAAATCCAGCATTGAAACCGTTTTATATATCGATACCTTTGATACGCTTGGCAACACTAGAACACTAGAAGGAACGAAACTAGAAAGGATTGCTACACGAGGTGGCACTGGGGTCCATTTTATCTGCCATTGGAATTGCTGTCCTTCTGAAATAGATCTCTGCTGTGAAATCTGTCTCAGATCTCTCATGCTATGGATGTGGATAACACTGCACTGACATGCATGTGAGGTCCAATTGGGCTGACTTTGTCCGTTTCCAACTAGCAGCCTGAACGACAACATCAGAATAATAATAATAAATTGTATGCTTGTGTAAACGCAGCATGCTGATATATACAGATTTAATATGGTGCGCCTTTGAGAGCCAAACCTTGTCCCCTACCAGGTACCTAGCAGTGTGATGACGTGTAGACACCCCTACCGGAATCAGTGAGAATGACTCCACTTCTTTCTCAACGACTCACCTGGATTAAGAGCTCCACACTTTCCACGGATAGAACTGAACTGCTTTGTATCTTTCCAGCTATATTCCCTGTAGACTGACAGCTAAAGCTTTCAGGAAGCTGAAGCCTCACTATGTCATGATCCGCCTGTCAGAGCCTCCTGTGTGCCACGCCCCCTCATTACCTCGTGTCTCTACCCTAATGGAAACCAGCTGTCATCGATTGTGTTCATGGGTTTTGGTTTCAGTCTTGTCAGTCTTGTATTTAGTCCACGTCTGAGTCTAGCTCCCCAGATGCGTCATTTTGTTTGCTACCCCGTTTGTTCGTCCCGACCCTGTTTTGCTCACCCTGTACTCCGTTTTCACGGAGAATAAAGACCCGTGGAAACGACTACGCTGCCTCCGTCCTGCTTACTCGCCCGACCGACAGCGCGGTCGTCACACACTAGACATACCTAGACTGAGCATGGAAACACAGATGTTTCCAGGGCACGACGTAATAAGTTTTAAAGGCACATTTTTGCAGGATGCATATTTTGCCGGAGCCCAGAAGGACGGAAGGTGATCTGTACACACTTCAATTAACAAGGACAATGAATGCATATGAAAATGTATACGGTCACCCATTCATGGATCTGACATTAGCGGTTTCGCTAATTTTTTGTGAGTTGGCTGTGAACAATTAAAGGGAATATATTTTTGGAGCTTTGCCAAAGGATTGCAGAAATTTACACGCAACGTGTAAGCCAAAAACAATACCAAAAATGATTCGGATCATATCAAATCGTATAATATATAAATATTAGTGATATTTATTATTTGTTAGTGTAAATGCATAGTATATCTTTGGTATTAAAAGGTTTGGCTTGGGTGCAGAGCTCATTGTCTTGGCCACCAGCATCACTCACATGTTAGCTGTCACTGTGAAATCTTGCATTTCCGTGCTGTCACTGTGAAATCTTGCATTTCCGGCAGTAACTTTAAAACCTTTCAGTGCTTGCATTTTTAATAATGGTTACAAAAAATTGTAGTGCTCCCTGTGCTTATAGTACTGACTTTGTACATACAGGGGAATGGGCATTACTTTGGGTTGAGCACTGGGGGGGTTGAGGTTTCCACCCATTTAAAAGGATCCAGCGGGTTGCATTGGCTGGTTTTGATGATCATCCCCCCGTAATTAATGCTCATTTACAGGAGCATAATTTAGATGGTTTGTATGTTAAATAAAAATCTAGATGGCAATTTATCAGGCCAAGCGTACAGTACAGTGCTGTTTGCTTAGAAATAGGCGATAAATAGACTTTTTATGTTATCGTCCGGCTAGCAAACTTTTTCACGTTCACTGGGATCTTCGGAATGTCACCCTTACAAACGTGGAGTGGTTACTATATACTCAAGGGTGGCAGGAGTATAAAAACCTTTTCCGAAACCTGGACCATCAACCTTCGAGCCGTTGCCCTTAGCCACCATTTTACCTTTTGCTCTGCGGAACCATGGGGTTTTTTTTCCACGTAGGAGGTATCCTGGCAACGCAGCTGACAGACCCAAGGGACACAAGTCACCAGGGGAGAGCGAGCAAGAATATGCCGGTAATCTGCAAGGTGAAAACAAATAGCTATTCCCTCATGGCATCACACTGGGCTTGGAGACGGCATGGACCGCAGACCCTGCTGCTGAAGCAACGAGCCTCAAAGCCTCCACCTAATCTATTCGGCCTGGTTTTTTACGGCTGCTTAGGTGAGGCGTGGAGCAAGAACTCAGACGAGCACCAAAAACACTGACCTGGAAAAAGTGAGACTGGGAGAAGCCCAGGGGCAGACATGTTTTCCTGATGACTCAGACGGTGCCGCACAGACACTGGAGCTCACAGAACACAGCGCGTACGGGCTACACCTGGGAGGAAAAACAGCGCGCCGATAGGAAATAGTTTTTTTTTTTTTTTTTTTGCTGTCGTTTTGGGAAAACGTACCAGCGGACTGACAGACCAGCTCAAAGCTTTCCCCGGTGGCAAAACGCACCAGCGAGACGGATGCATAGACATGCTCACCTCGACATGACAGGCAGCGTGACGGACGGCTATGGGTCCTCTTCAGTTACGCCGTACCTACTGCTCCTGCATGTAATGTGTTTCCTTCACATTCTGATGGACTGAGGTGTGAATTAAAAAAAAAAAAAAAAATAACAAATAAAAAGTCCTGAAAACATTTGTACAGCATTAATGGATTGAAATTTTGTTATCAGTCTATTCATAATGATCCTACTAGAGATAATTTAGACTAACTATATTAAATTAATATTAAACTAATGTGCCTCAAGGGTTTCTGCTGGGTACTCCAGTTTCCTCTCCGCTGTCCAAAGAATTTTCTAAAAATGCCAAAAGTCTTGTATTTTATTTGGTTACTTATGGTTAAGGTTAACGCTGGGTAGGGGTTAAGGCTGTCAATGTTGGGATTAAGGTTTTCCAATAGAAATGAATGGATAGTCTCCACAGAGATGAATACAAATGTGTGTGTGTATGTGTGTGGACCAAATGTTCCCCACAATGTAATAAATACTTGTTACTTTGATGTTGTGGGGAGCATTTTTCAGGTTTTAAAAAAACTAAAGATGCCAAACGTTTGCGCAAGTTTGTGACAGGTGTAAGAGCCCAATGATGTACTGATGGAAGCCAAGATATACTCCAGCCTTGTATAATCAAGCCTTGTATACTCCAGCCTTGTATACTCCAGTCTTGTATACTCCAGCCTTGTATACTCCAGTCATGTATACTCCAGCCTTGTATACTCCAGTCTTGTATACTCCAGCCTTGTATACTCCAGCCTTGTATACTCCAGTCTTGTGCTCAATGCTGCCTGGGGTAGATTCCAGGTCTCCTCACACCCCTGATCAGGATAAGCAGTTAGTAGATGGATGGATGGATGGATGGATAGATGAATGGGTGGATGGATGGATGAATGGATATGTTAAATTATTTACATGGCACCCTGTGGGGAGTGTGACACTGGGGAGTCACCCGTCAGGGGAACCGGGCCAGCACCCCTACACTGGGGCACGCTGCTGCCCACTAGGTTCAGACAGGAGTACTGTCCGGCCCTGGTAAACATCCGGGTGACAGGCCAGATCCGGCGCTGACTAACTATGTCCGGATTTGGCGGAAGTTACCTAGTTTGAGTGCCACCACCAGCTGGACGAGCCACGACCTCCATGTGTCTGACCCGCCCCGCGTATCTCAGTCTCGGCACGAGCGATCGCGTCCGCAGAGCGCAATTTAAAAAACATGCGCGGGTCGTGGGATACGCCGGCGTTCCTGGCAGACGCCCCTCCCCGGTGTCTGTTCTCGGACGCGGCCTCGAATTCGGCGCTTCCGGAAATTAAACCCCGACGCGTCACGGCTTCGGAGCGTCACATAAGAGGAGCTTTATTTTCCGAAACTGAGAGCTGGATGAAAGGGCCGCCTGGCTCTCTGATCGGAGGGAGCAGCATTGGCGTAACCTGATTAAGGCAGAACAAAGGGGACGTCTCCCTGCAGGTGGGTTTAACCAGCTGGTGCCCGCAGAGCCTGGACCACGCCATGGCCGACGGGGTATATCGTGGCTGGTCCCTCATAGAAACAAATTACTGTTGCTTAAGGGGGGTTGCAGTTGGGGGGTGGCTGTTAATCAGGTCAGGCCCCTACATAGGACAGGGAGGGAAACCCCCCTCTCGCCCACCCCCAGTGGAGTGATGCAGTGGTTTCCCTTCCTCGTTAAAGCTGTTCTATAAACAGAAAGCAGTGAAAGCCTGGCAGGCCCAGACAGGCCCAGCCTGGGGCTCTGCCCGCATCAACCACCCCCCCCCCCCCCCACCACCTCATCAGGTGTCACCTTCCCAGCAACACATCAGTGGGTCAGCATTACACAGGGAAAGGCATAGCTGGGAACCATGGCAATAGGATCCACAGTGAAGGGAACCATGGCGATTGGAACCATGGTAACGGGAATTTCCCCATGTGGCATACAGGCAGGGCTGGACTGAAGTTAAAACTCAGTCCTGGACTTTGAGATTCCTTACAATCAGAGTTGGGAATTTTAGGTCCAGAAAGTAGCCAAGATTTTGTTTCAGTCACTGTTATGGAACCGGTTGGTTGAAGCAAAATCTTGGTCTGGATTTTTGTTTATTTTTCTTTCTGGATATGAACTATCCACCTCTGCCAATCAGGAGCAGGGTGTCCCATGATAAATTCTGATGGCTGGGAGGGGGTGGTCCACAAACCCATCGGGCCACTGGAAAAACAGCCAGTAAGCCAGATGGCCCAAGCAGGCCTGCGTACAGCCCCCAGGTCAGTCAGCACGATATTACAGTAAATGAACTGCAGAACGTGGCTCTGCACTTGGGCTGTGTTATACTGACCATTTCAATTAAATGAATCGGTTTTGTTCTATTTTATATTGAATTGCAAAGCAGAGAATTGTGACTGTGGTAAGCTGATTAAAAATCACTCTGGTCATTGGCATAAAATGATTGGAGGCAAAGATTGGACAGATGGATGGAAGGATGGATGATCAGGACCACTGGCATCCTATGCTGGCCTTAAATCTCCCATGATCCTATACAAGATAACCAGTTACAAGAAGGATGGATGGATTAATGGATGAGTAACTATAGACCAATACAAACATCACAAGTCCAAGTGGGAAATTAAATAGTGAGGCAGAACTAATGACCAGAAATGAATCTGCAATTTAAAAAACCCATAAAGGCTGTGCAAATACCAGTACAACGTTTCGAATTACAAACAAGTTATAATTATAAATGGTACAAATGTTGATCACAGTTATATGCTATAGTTCCAGCAGTGATTAGATGTTGCTTCGGAGTGGATCGTCATGCTTATTTGAGAGGGAATCCCTGTGATTCAGCGGAAGGTCGCCCTGGGGGATCGGAATCAAAGGACCCCCCTGAGAGGGGAGGGAGGCTGGTCACAGGGGCTCCAGAGAAAAGGGCACAGTGAAGTTGCAGGTATTTAAAAATGGCCATGACCGAAGATTCACTGAAACTCCGCCTTAATGAAGGCAACCGAAGACTAAGGCTGCGGGAAAGGCAAAGCGTCCTGGCCAAGCTTATTTGCCTCAGTGATCGCATCCTGCAGGATTATTACATTCCGGATCTGCTGTGTTTATAAGGTTGTCGTGGAAACCTGCTGGGTCATGCTACCTGAAAGCCATTCAGAGCAGGTGTGGTAGGGGTGGGGGGGGGGGGGGGCTTCAGCCAGTGAGGCGGGACCAGGGAGCCAGATGGTCACTGGGGAGTCCTTGAGGGGGTGGGGAAACGGAAACACCCTATTAATCAGGTATGAAGTTAGCTAAATACCCGTAGCCCTTCCCTGACTATAGTGTCGCCTATAGTAACTGTAACCATGACAAGACCAACTAAACATATAATCCATTCATAAAATTAAAATTTTATATCAGATGTCATGTCTAAATACAGCTAAACCATTTTACATTTAGCTAAAATATAATTCAGTGCACGTGTAGCAGTATAAAGGAATAATTTGTCAAGGTACCCTAGGTAATTTTGGAAATTAGATTTTATTATAAAGCCTATTTAAAATATTTATAGCTCATTTTTTCCTGTGTGGATGATATTGAATGTGTTCAGAATCCAGGTCTTGGACTGCAGGGGATGAAGAGAATATTAACTGTCACCTGGTGTGGCTGGGACGGCAAGGTATCGGAGGCGAGAGGTTTCCCAGCACCGTGCTGCGTGTCATGGGGGGCATGTTTGTGTGCTGATGAATGAATCATTACAACGGGCCCGTCTGCTCTGGGGCTGAGCTGCTGATGTACGTGGCAAAACGGGCGTTGCCCACTTCAAACTAACAGACAGCGTGACCTGTAAGACCACCCACGTGCCACTTATTAAATCCTGTAATGTTCTTCGCGATGTTCCCTCAGTCACACTCACTCTGATATCCTGCCCTGCTCTCACCCCCACCCCCATCCCAAAAATGACAAAAGGGGGTGGAGCCAACCAGCGTTATCTGTCCTCTCCCCCCCACTTATCTTGGCAATGAGATCCTTGAGCGGCTCGAGGCTTGCTAGGGCCTGTGGGGGCCGCATCATTTTCCGTTTATAGTACAGCTCTGGATCAGTCAGGCCTAGCAGTTGAGGACAAAGAGCGTCTCACCTACGTTTCACAATAAAAGTTTCTTGCTAAAGCTGAAGAATTATTTACATCCCTGAAAGTGAAGGTGACAATGCACTCCCTTTACAACAATGTTGCCACTGTTGTTACTTTGTTGCAAATCGTGGTTCTAATGGACATGGCATGTTTACAATGTTCATTTACTCTGGCTCCAAGAATAAAAGGTTCTAGAAGCATTGTGTGGTACTTTTATTACAGAAGGAAGGAGAGTCATTTGACTCCCACTTTTAGTCCAGTGTGCAGGCTTTTAAGTACAGGGAAGGCTGAGTTCAAAGTGTCTCCAGTGGCATCTACTGAACCACAAGGTCCTCTCCTAGTACACCCAGGACTTTTATAGAATATGACGCTACAATACTTCAGATGTACCCAGGGGAAAAAAAACAGAAGGTCTGACCTTACCTTGAGGTTGAGCGATTCAGTCATTATGAATGTTTAACTCAGTGTTTCTCAATCCAGTCCTCGGGGAGCCACAGACAGTCCATGTTTTTGCTCCCTCCCAGGGAGCTGTGAGGGAGCGAAAATGTGGACTGTCTGGCAAGGAGCTGGCAGCGTGGACTGTCCGTGGGATCTCGAGGACTGGGATGGGAAACACTGCTTTGAAATGTCACTGTTTGTTTGGAATGCGTTGATCTATTCCCACAAGCTGCTGTACATTTACATACTGAGTCCATCTAGCAGCATCAACCTGTCATAAAGG
The DNA here is from genome assembly GCA_026784285.1 of Stomatorhinus walkeri. Lineage (NCBI taxonomy): Eukaryota > Metazoa > Chordata > Actinopteri > Osteoglossiformes > Mormyridae > Stomatorhinus > Stomatorhinus walkeri. The sequence continues at coordinate 9,108,941 of JAODUD010000043.1, read as the reverse complement.
GCAGATAATGCCAGCTTCAGGCCTTTAAGACTGGCGTTTAAAATATCTTTATGTGACGTGAACCCTAAGTGCAATTCAGAAGTTAAAATATTCTCTCATCGCGTGACAGTTCCGGAGTTTTGGGCGGCCTCGTGCCATTGAACTGAATCGGCTTTTTGGTGCCATAGATACAGTCCAACTGGTTGGAACCTTAATTCAACGATCGCAGCAGTAAATTTAGTTCTGACTGGGAAAATAAACTATCACTCCCCATTAATGAAAGCTATAAACAGCCCCTTATGATGCATTGATCTGACCATCACCTCGCCAGATCTTCTCTGACCACAATTACCGAGCTGCATTTCAAACAGAGGGGTTCCGGGGGTATGTCACATGCGAACTCGCCAGTAAACGTGCGCAGTGAGATGAAAATCTGACCTGATGAGAATAAGTCAACATCTAGTAAGCTCTGCAATCCATTCCACACTGGAGACAAGTTCAGCGTCACGGAGGGTGTCTGTTTTATGCATAAGATCGAAGCGGTCAGCCTGCAATTACAAGGCTGCCCATTACTCTGGGAGGGCACATTTGGCGTAGGTGAAGGGGGGGGGGGGGGGGGCTGACCTTTGGAAGATACTGCAGGCTGGGTGACGTTTCCTCAGCACACGCACCTGTGATGCTCGCCCAAGCCCTGACATCCTTTCCCGGTGGCATGGCGATGAGGAGAAAATCCCTCTCTGGTGCTGCAAGAGCAAGCCTGCGGCATGTTATGTTGTAGATTGCCTTAGCTGGAGGGCAGTGCGACTGGTGCTGTGTGCAAGCTGGTCGGGATCCTGTGCAGAGTAAAGGCGAACGGATCACCGTCTCCCACAAGTACCGCTGATTCACTTCGTGAAGCAACAAGAGGTCGTGCAGGGTCTCATATCGAGGTAAGCTGGAGCAATCCTGGCTCTCGGCTACACTGGACCAGGTGAGTAGAGATTAGCTAGCAGCTGTGTTTCCCTGCAACATTAACACTACCTCCGTAAGACTTTGTAGTAAGGTATTCACCAGATAATAAAATTATAATGGTCCAGTTTACGATCCCAGGGGGAAAAAAGAGCGGGGGTAGCTCATTAGAGGAAGAACGGGGAAGAACTCTTAGTTACCTAGTGGAGGTGGGTTGGTGAGCCTTCATGGGAACATCTTCTTGGCATCTATTGAAAGATGCTGGAGGGTTTGGAGCGATGCTGGCCATGGAGGCAGAGAAGAGCAGTTTCTGACTGGCTAGGGAGGAAGGATCAAATTTGGGGAGCGTGTCAAACGCGGTAGGCAGGTAGCAGAAGAGTGGACTTGACGTCTAGTTGCTGGAGGACTTGTTCCTCCAGGTCCTTATGCATATTTATACCATGATTGAGGACGTAAAGTACGGGCTTCTGGTATCATGAGGAGCAGTTCTCGGAGATACATTTATCCAGCGCTTTTCAAGACACGCAAAGCACTATACAGAGCCAACGGGGGGCCACTTCAACACCCCCACTATGTAGCACCCACTTGGATGATGCAACAGCAGCCATTCTGCAACAGTACGCTCACCAGACAGTAGCTAAGGTGGTGAGAGGGGCTGGGGAGAATTCAGCAGTTACCACCCTAATGCATTACTAGAGGTGTAAATACTCTTGATTTTGTAATTGAGTTTTTTTTTCAGAATCTGTACTTTATAAAGCAGTTTACTAGTATTCTGCTTGAGTACATACAAAATACTGTAACAGTATAGTTACTCCCATATTTACCCCTGAAGTGTGTCTGTAGAGTATGCTTACCTGAGTATATGATTTCCATATCCTTCCATAACCATACAGTTAATGTATAATCCAGCCCCTGCTTATAGTGCTGCCTGAGAAATTCATAATCCCTGGGTTTGAATAATAAGAATGGAATTCAGTGCTTAACAATCTGCTTGCCGTAACAGGTGTCATTTGCACCATACATTAGAAAATGTCCTTGTTTGGGGGGAGTCGGAGGGTATCTGTTTAAGTATGCTGAAGAGGGAATAACAAAGGAGCTTTCATTAAATTAAATGAGATTTTTTTTACTGTCGTCATTCTCACATTGGTGGCTAAAAATATGGCGGCATCCCGCAGTGTCCATGTTATATCGATCAAGCAGCTGTGGGGAATTGCCAGGTGAATGCCGCCAAATTGACTCACGTCACCCGAGATGCCTGACTGATGGGTATTTTGGATATTCTGTCCTTTACTGGCTAATCTGGGTTGTGCCCTGGCTCAGTATATAACAAGTCGGATCCCTCCATGGCTGTGAGATTCGATTCCTACTTTCTCAAGGATGCCCACTGGAGTTCTTGTTTTGTCTTATAGGTTATTCAGTTGGTATTTATAAATTGCCCAGTGCTCAGAGCATGTGTCCTGCTTTGAACTCGCATCCCATCCAGGAATGCCACAGGATGGGCTCCAGGCTTGGCCCTGTGTGCTGTACGTGGTCATGGGAAAGGAATAGACCAGGTAACCAATAAGGTGGAATGCTTACGGTCACCCAGAAGCAGATCAAGTCAAGTCACCTTTGAATCATATCACACAGGTGAAGGAAAGCCATGTTTTTTGGAGCTGAATAAGGAACGATACAGTGCTGCTTGTATTTTACTGACTCTGTAAAAGTCACTCATTGGTGCAAAACAGATGTATTTAAACACCTTTGAGGACCAGTAACTTGGTTTGTGTGGAGGACGCTGTCACAATACGCAGCTGGTCTGATTTATTTCTTGACATAGTTCAGGCAGGGCCAACTAAACTTAATTAGAGTTGGTGCTGCAGAAATCTGGTGATTAATTCTTTGGTAACACAAAATCGTCCCCTAAACAGATGTTTGCACAAAGACACTTTTATCTTGCGTCTCTGCAGAGTTCAAATCAGATCTTTGAAGGCAGGTCTGTGCTTCGTATTTACAAGTCAGTGAAAACCTCAGGGTGTGTCTGTGCCGTTTCTTTCCCTGGAACATAAACTAATAATAATTTTGTACAAAAAAAGATATATTGTATTCCCTAAATATTCACATAACACAGGATGGGGGAAACCTGAGATACCGAAGTGGCAGGAAGCTTTGTTTGGTGATGGGAGTTAAAATGGGTTCAACAAAATCAGCGGGAGAACGAAAAAGCAATAAACAGCTGTTTCTGTCATCGGCAGGAGGGGAACACTCCGTGCGATAAGAGGTCTGTAAAAGGGTTAGGCCATGTGTACTGGGTGTGCTATGGAAAGGATCATTTAATCGTATAATGGCTGCAATAACCCAAATGACATCTGTATAAATCTACTCAACTGATTTCATTTTAGCAAGTGACATGCATTTCCCCATCCTGTCCCACCTTATAGAGTCACTAGAATTAGAATTCTGTGAAAATAAGGAGCAAAACTGATTCAGATGATAAACCTGAGTTTGTATTATTCTGCGCACATGTTAACGGTACTCTGGCTCGAATTGTAAAGGTTTCCGAAAGTGCATTAAATGTGTGGTTATCATTCGACTCGTGTTCAAGGCCCCCGTGCCCACTGCGTTTTTGTGATGGAAATAATGTTTCATTTTTTTATCTTGAATATTTTCTTTTTAATTTTATTACCGTCATTTGCCAAGTTTTTTTTGATTCCGGAAAGTTGTGACAAAACGAGAACGGATTAGGCTGTTACTGATTGAAAAATCTGGTAAGAAATGCAGTTTACTTTTTAGCATAGTGGCATATTCCAGAAAAAGGCTGCGCCAGAGCGACGGCCCTTGGAGAGTCGCAGGACACCACTCACTTTTTCTGTTATTGGCCATGCTGATTTTTCGCCAGGTGGGAACTCTCTAGGGACAGACCAGCCACTGGGATTTTTGTGACAAAATTCTGTCATCTGTCTCTAAGGTGCCTGGTGCTGATTTGCTATGCTGAGTTGCTATTCCATAGCAATGATAAACACTACGCTTCCTACATGAATAAAAAATGTAGCTGCATAGCCTGTTGCTTTTGTCCACGGTACTGGACACTAGCTTTAATCCCATAATCCAACGCAATGCACTTAGACAGTGTTGGGCATTTCGGGTCCAGAAGCTACAAATCCAGACCTAGATTTTGTTTCTACGCATCAGTTGAGCATAAAGAGTCACAGTAACAGAGCTCTCAACTGGTTGGTAGAAAAATAATCTTGGTCTGGATTTGTAGTTTCAGGGCTTGAAATGCCCAACACTGCAGTTAGGTGAACTATGTCTCTAAATAGTGCATAGTGTGCAGTTCATTGGGTTAATGCTCTGTATCCAGAAGTTTGTGGGTCAACTAACCATAACACCATTGGGTTCCTTGAGCTAGGCCCTTAATCCCTGCTGCTCTAGGACAGAATCCCTGTTCTGTGACAATAATCTGCTAGACAGATGTAAGTGGATTGGCGTCATGGAGAAAGGGTGCTTGTGTACTGAGTAGAGTGTTGTGCTAGCATTGCAGTGGTTATGGGTTTGTATCCCAAACATAAATTGCAATCCTTCGTTGTACTGTGAGACACTTCGGATAAAGAGAGTTGAGTAAATGTAGATAACTAGACAAGGTGGTTAGACAGATGGATGTTCTGCCCTGCAGTATAGATGTTAAGATACCATTGTGATTTTATAGAACACTCTGTGCCACTTTAACCACATCAAAACCAACTCAATTCAACACCAGCCGAAGACGTGCTTATAATAGATCGGTTGTTTGGGGGGTTTCTGTCTACTGGGTGGTATTTCTAACATCAGAGCTGATAATATCTGACCTTGAATGCCGCTGAATGTTTTACTGAAGCAGTTCAGGTTAAGTACCATATTCAAAGATCAAACAGCAAGGGTCATCTGGGAACCCCAGGCGGTCCACAATTTTGCTCCTTCCCAGCTCCCTGCCAGACACTCTACATTTTTGCTCCCTCTCAGCAAAAACATAGACTGTTCTAGGACACCCACCACAAGCTGGTGGGTTTTGCTCTTGGATTTTATATCCATCCTGACAGTTTGTGTTAATCGAGTTCTCTTAAATCCATTGGCTTTTACTATCTTAACTATTCATCAGTTAATCCTGGTTGTGTCCCTCACTCGCTCTGAAGCAACATAGGATGCGTGAGTGTGCTGGGTGGTTGTGCTTAATCTGGTTGAGTCAGACATTGTGAGGCAATAAGAGAAATACTCAGGCAGCCTGTCTTATAAAAGAGCTCTTGGTAAAAAAAACAGTGTGGTCTCTGAACAGTCAGCTGTTAGCAAACCTCAGTTACTCAGCTGTTTAGTTCTAAGATCCTTGAACACCGTGAAAAGGATTAAGCTTTGTAAAGTAATGAGTCTACGAACAATTCAGAGCTGAATACTTTCCTTTATAAACAGGCGATTAATAAAAAATACTGTTTTCTTCAGGACTGAAGTCTTCACACATATAGCCTTGAATGTGAAATAAAAGAAGAGAGACTAATATATCTGGCTCGTTGATTGAGTCATCTTTCATGAGACATCGGGTCCTGTTTACGTCAACTGAATGCCACTACAGATATAAAGATGCTTTTGGGGAAGTTGTCACTACATTCGGCTATTAGGTTCTACTATCTAAGGAGAATCAGAGACAAATCAGAGCAGAATTCACCTGGTAAACTGATAAAAATCAGTTTAAGGATACAGGGATGTTTTGTGAAACACAGAGTCTGGCTACTGTCCCTCTCATCACGACCCACGGGGGCTCACTTAGAGAGAACTAAAATTCTCTTTGAGTCAGAAAATATAAAAGACCACTGCAATGTTGAGGCTTGTCAGCATGAATAGTCGCCTTCAGTGAGAGATAAACCATGACTTTGGTAGATTTTACACTCAGCAGGACCATTCCGGAGAAACTACACTATGCCACTACAGTATGATCTCTACTGGGCGACCCTAGGTGCCGTGCTAAAAAGGAAAAGTGGGACTCTGAACAGCGTCTTCATTTGTGACCCGTATGCGAGCCCACGTGCGTCCAGCAGCTGTCCTTGGTGCTGATTGGAGAGCTGACCACAACCTCGTACACTTCAGTATCTGCAGAATTTGCATCTGGAAACTTTGCGGCCGTTTGACTAAGATCACGAACATGATATTTGCCAGCTGTCATTATTTATTACAGACTTTTAGATACCTGCCCTGCATGTGTTGAGGAGTAATTAGGAATGGCATTCCTTGATGGAGGTGGCGCACAGTGTCTGGGTTAGTGACACAGTAGCCTGATACCTCCAGGGTCACGGGTACGATTCCGAACTCCAGCATTTTCTGCATGGGGTCCTGCACGTTTCCTCTGTGTCTGTGCTGCTTTTCTTTGGGTCTTCCAGTTTGCTCCCAGAATTCAGAAGCATGCACTTAAGTAAACTGGGCCACAGTGAGTGAGCGTCTGCCCTGTGATGGACTGGCATCCTGTACAGGGTGTACCCCCCACCTAGTGTCCCTGTGATGGACTGGCATCCTGTACAGAGTGTACCCCCAGCCTAGTGCCCTGTGATGGACTGGCATCCTGTACAGAGTGTACCCCCAGCCTAGTGCCCTGTGATGGACTGGCATCTCTCCCTTGTACCCACTGCTTCCTGTGATCAGCTCCAGACTCTCTGTAACCTTCTACTGTAGTGTTCCTGTGTTACTGCAGGAAGTCCATGTTTTTGCTGCCTCCCAACTCCCCGTCGGAGTGGACTGTCTGGAGAGGAGCTTGGAGGGAGCAAAAACATGAACCGACTGCGGGCCCCAAAAACCGGATTAGGAAACACTGTTCTATCAGTTAACAGTATATCCTGTACTCAAAGCTGGCTAGAAATATCACCTGATAATCAGTTATGAAGTATTCCCATTCCCTGGCAAAGGTGTACAGTGTTTGATGTCAGTAAATAGAGCTAACTGTATGAAACGCCTTTCAAATAGGCAACTTTCAAAGGAAGAAATTAATCAGTGAGATGGCATCTGGTTAACATATGCTCGATATGGACATTACATAAACTACACTTGTGTAGAATCTGTATTCTGTGTAGCATCTGTGTAGTAAATAGAGATTATGGCTACTTAAGACAGATTTGGTGCGTGGCCATCATTACATGTTGAGGCCCTCCAGAGGAAGAGATGCAGGAATGCACGGGTGCCCAGATCTGCGGCGGCGTGCTAATTAACTTAGGCACTTGCTACGTGTTTGGAGCATTTTAATTATTGGCAGTCAGCATTTCTGTCATATTGCAATTAAGAGAGCTGAGGCAGCCCCAGCTTGCGGTAGATTAAATATGCCTTCGCAAATAATGCTGATTCGTAATCAGCAGCGGCTAGGGGTTGAAGAGCTGCTTAGAAGCATTAAATTACCAAAATACAGATAGTCCAAGAGAGAATATGCTGCAGAATATTGCAAAAACGTGAAGAAACACATCACCGACAAAGAAATCCCTCATCATTCCTCATTGTTAGCATGGAGCATCCTTTATGCATTCCTTGATGCCTTTTTCCGTCTCTATGTAGCTGCTAGCATGTGTCGAATACGCACTCGTCTTCTAAACACAGATACGGCAAACCAGGCCTTGATCTTTGCACCAGTGGCAAATTGCAGTGAAAAGGGGCTTGTTAAGTCCCGACTCACAGCACAATTCACAGTAAGAGAGAGAGAAAGAGAGAGAGAGAGAGAGAGGTGTATGTTTAATTCTTGCCATTTTTGTGAAAAAGAATGCCCTTTGTTCTGACCAGTGCATCCTCCCAGCTAATCAGCACGTCTGATTGTGATTGGCTGGACGCCCTCTCTTGCCCCTTCCACATGAATTCATTTTTAACAACATGAAATCGCAATAATGCACCTTGTGTTTAGTTGTCACTCCTTGACATTCTAATACCCTATGACATCGCTTGAAGTTTCCTTTGGAAAATGAGTAAAAACTATTTTTTTTTCCGTAAATGACATCAGACAGATCTAGTGTGCGTTTGGTTAGCTAATTCAGTTTTTTGGAACCTGTTCTGTTAATTTCAGGTGTCCACTCCCGCTCTCCCATTCCTCAGAGGGCCCTCAGAGGCCTGTTCTTAAAAGATATCTCACTCAGGATGGCGTCAGAAAAGCGATGATCCGTGCAATCCGAAAGGTAAAAATCTAGACGTTTAAAGTGCGTAACAAATTGGATTATGCCATGCGAGGTAAAGCTTCCCCCTGCTCCGATTTAATTTGCGCACGCTCTTTGTTTCCCCGCGAATCTTTTCCATCTAGCGTGCGAAGCTGGGTCTCTGGAAGTGGACAACTGTGATATATGTCTGGTGTAAACAAATGTGACTGAAATAAGTTTTTGTTTTTTTTTCCTTTTCCCCCTTTTGCCTGGCTGTAGTTTGCTGTTGCTACTATGAACTACACAGCTGAGTTTTGTAACATGCCAGTTCTGGGGAAACGGACTGAATAAATGAACGAATTGTCCTGATACAAGTCATTGTTGATTTCACTGTTGTAGGGGAAAGACTCTAGGGCCGCAGATAAGACTGTTGCCATGGTGCTGAAGGAGATACCAAGTAAGGCGTCTTCAGAAGAAAAACCCCTCCTCACTGTGACAGACAAGGTGGGCAGACCAATCGCAGTGACCCAACAGGAAGTACTTCCTAGTTTGGGGTCAGTAAAAATCAGTAACATCCCATACCTTATCTTTCACCATAAATGCCACATCTAAAAAACTAATAACTAAATGTATCAGTTTGCTTTTTGTCATCGCAAGCTGCTTTATGGGGTATTAAAGAAACAGGCCCATCTCTTACTGTGTCGAACAGTAATGGAGGCTTTATTAATAGTTATAAGCATTTAAGACTCAGCAAATCCATAGTAGTGGTGTGCTTTAGAGAGTCATACCCAGCTTAAGAGTCAGGATCGCAGAATTTCATGGTGAAAGGAAATCCTGTGCCCTGGTACCTCATAAGCAGCTAGACGAATTTCTGTTTTTGTGTCTGCATTCCTAAAATGCAACGGATGACCGCCTGCATGGCTTTCAGTGACCTGTTTTTCAGTCTGATCCACTTGTGAGATTTGGAAGCACAGATACACATTCCGTGTGTGCATACGTGTGCGTGTGCGTGTGGTCTGTCTGTTTGCTGTGGCGCTGCGCTGCACGGTGGGTCTGCGGCCGCTGCAGCACGCTAGTATTGCGACCTTCCTGGCTTGCCAGCGCTTGCCGCGCGCCCGTCCTGCATTCGCTTCTCAGGTAGCTATCATTCTGTGTCTGCTTCTTAGGTTTGATGTGTCATGTAAGTAACTGCGAGGCCCTGGGGACATGGGCAGCTCTGTCTTTCATTTACTGGGAACTTCTGTTTTTTCTGTTTAGTTGTCTTCTCCTTTTTTATGAGCCTGGACCTCAGTTTCTGAATTTTTTTTAAACCCTTTTGATGTCGGCTGGATACCTTCTGCAGTTCGTATTAGAATTTAGACATCAATTTAGTGCTATGTCTGGGAAAAAAGAATCCCATGGCTTAGTTGGGTTCCTCAGTCACAGTGCGGATCTTTCATACCTGAATTCACAATTTTCCAGGCTCTCAGATTTCACCAGGCTGTTTCATCAGAATACTAACATGATAATAATAATACTATGATCTGCCTGTTTCCTTTGAAAATGATGTCTACAAAGGATACATCAAAATGATCCAAATTATTATATGACTAGGTAACAAGACGCCAGCATTGTTATATCCATTGTTTGAGTCAGTTCCTTAATTGTGTGTTTACGCTATAATGACATATTAAACAATAACTAACGTGACCATTGTGAGAGCCTATACTGGGTAAACTGGTGTGGAAGCCGGATGTGGCCAAAATATCACCATCAAACAGAATGAAGCTAATCCTGTTTTACACAACCTGGACAGATTGTCTGCCATTATTACACACCATATTGTAAATTTTAAAATATCTTTTCATTTAAATATTTACAAACTGTGAATTTGACAAAGACTTACATACTGTCATTTAATATTTATTTATAATATTATATCTGTAGTATATTGTTTCTTTCCTAGCTACGGAAATAAAAATAACATTTTTTGACTGAAACGTAAATAGAAACTATTGATTCATACTGTTCAAAAAAAGTCTTGCATGTAATATGATTTAACTGATATAATGCCTTTGCATATGCATAAAGATTACCTAGCACTGCTCCTTAATATCGATTTCTTTACGCAAGCACCGTGAGTTAGTCCTGTCTCATCCCAAATTCATATTTTCATATCAACACAGGAAGGGTGGATTTCACTGCAGAATGTATGTGTATTTAAGCTATTTATGTCTGTATTGCAAATTTAATCTAGCTACCGAGTTGCCCAGATGTTCCTCCAGTGTCTGTTTTTTTTCATATAATTTACTTTATTTGTTAGATGTGACTATATGAGTGAATGTTTACACTACATGGGATATACTTGTGGGCATAATTTTTCTCAGTCTGCCCTGTAGTAAACATGCAATTACTAAATCTTGTTAAATAATCACAGGGGTCAGCTGTCGTCTCCCGCTCAAACTAAATGATGCAGCAAATATCTTCGTACGCAATCTGCTGCATCCCTGTCAATTTTCACACCTGTCGAGTGGCTGGCCGAGCTTGCAAAAGTGCGGAGCGGTTGGAGCATCGTGAAACTGAACCAGTCTCACCCATATGCAACCTCAGGGTTCTTTCAGATACATTCGACGTACCCGCATGAGTTGCGGCCCCTCTTCCGATTTCCTCTGAAGGATGCCATTGCATTCCGCTTGACCGGTCCTGTTAGCGACATCACGCATGTGTATGTTTTTATTATTTTTTTTCCTATTCAGCATCAAACTTTCAGCCAAACGCTGGATTATGTATGTGCTTCCAGAACTGGAAAACTAGATGCTGACTTGGCGAGATTCTGGACTGTATCGCACAGGTGATTTTGCCCTGAAATAAAAGCGTCATCAGATAGGACATTCAACGCGTTTCCTGCTTCGTCTGGGGTCCGAGGCATCGAACAGCGAACTGCGACCATGGTCAAAGCTGTTAAAAGGGTTCAAGGGGGTGGGTATGTGGAGAGGTGGTGCCGCTGCCACACTAAGAGGGACGGTCTTCCTGAGGTGTGCTGAGTTAATATTGGAATAGACCATTTCACACTCACACCTAGAGTTAAGCGCTATCAGCAAGCTTTAGCTCCTGATGCAAATGATGCAATAAAAGCGAGCCGACAATCTTTCTGCAAGTATGATCGCGCACACAGCGGGTGCGTCACGATCTAATAATCTACTGATAATAAGAGAAGCATTGTGATCAATGCCCTTGTCAGGATGCCAAGTTTGCTTATTAACTGCAGGTGCTACATGCCATTTTATAAAGCCAGCACTATCTCTCGCAAACAATAAACTAAACAAACGGCGCCTCTCCGGGGATTGTGGCACACGCAGGACTGTCTGCCGGGGGACTTCGATAGAGAGGATTCAGCTGGGCACAGTCTCCTCAAAATAACAGTTTTGGTGGTTGGTATAAAATTAAAGGACTAGGTTCAGGCCCTGGAAACTCCACCCGAACATTATGTCACAGACACAGACAGTTCAGTTTCCTGTCGCTGTTCTTCCGTGAGCTCTCCACTAGCGAGTGTCCGACAGCCCCAGAGTAGTACAAACCATCTTTCCCCATTCAGTACGCACTGTCAACCAGTTTACTGCAGATTGCCATTGCCTACAACACTAATGGTTCATGCGAGCTTGTTTTTGAATTCCTCAACCCTCCAGAAAAATTGCCTTACCAGAACGATAAAAAAAAAAATCTAATGATTCCAGTGACTTCATGAAGTAAGAAGCCTATTTCTAGAAGACGAAGATTTTTAGTAAACAGAAGATTGAGATTGTTTGTCATTCCTCATAAAGGACACTGTAGGAATCAGTTGTGTGGTGCATTACCTCTCTGATGTTATTTTTCAGTGTGCCTCATTGCTCTGGGTCACTGCATGATACTGTAATTTTTCCATTCATTCATCTGTATCTAAAGCAATACCACTGTCAGAACGGTGCCAGTTATGTCCCTGCATTTGTAATCACTGATAAGACACCTGGAACATGCCACACATTTCAGGAGAATATCTAAGCTGCGGAGGCCTTGCTACTTGTTAGTCATGCAGTTTGTAATTAAAGCTTGTTCAAACATGAGCTTCTGTCCACATTTCAATATAAGTTCCAAGTAATAATGGCTCTGATGGCTTGCGTTCTTTTTTGTTAGAGTTCCCCCCATGGGTTCAACACATATATGTTGCATCAAACCTACATAAGTGTGCAAACTAGCTTATGTCAATCTTAATTTAGCAAATAGCATTTTTCATTTTTTAGTCTGAGAAAGCATAATTCTAAAGCATAACGGTAAATAGAATTCATCTAGCCAGAAGATTATTGGCTAATATTGGGGCGTGTTAAAGACACAGCAGAACAAGCACAGGGTGGAATTGGAAAGAGGAGGGAAGCTGGGAGGTAAGTAGCCCCATCATCGCATGCACCAACTGCAGGAAAATCTTTCGTGTCACATGCTGTTTGGGTACGACTGCTCGTCTGTTTCCACAGGATGGATGCCGAGCGAGTCTCCAGATCCCGCTCCCCCGTATCCGTTAATCTCTCTCCTCCTTCCGATCCGAGGTGCTCTAGGGGGAAAGAGGCATTTTGGCAGAAAGCTCCTACTGCGAGTTAATAAAAAGGAGCAGTTTGCCCATCTCCGCTCCCTCGGCGAGGAACAGTCCCGCAGTGCTGGTCTGCCATGTGCCTGGGGCTTCCTTCCTCTTCGTCATTTTTTTAGCAATTTCAGTAGGCATCCTGCTTTTCCTTTCAAAAAGGAGAGAGAGCTCTTGGAACGCAACCTCATTACTAGTAACGTAACAGTAGTCTGCTACATAATGTGCGACTCTGTTAATGAACCTGTGTGGTAACTTTCAGGACTTCCCTGCCTCTTCCGGCCATATTCCAAGCCATATGCTGTTTGTTGATGTCAAGGTCGTCCAGTATTAAAAACATCAGGCCCGTGATCCACACTTTGAATAGATGCAAAGCTGGAAAACAATCCTGATTCTTTTTCAGCAGAACCGTATTTCTATACAGACAAATAGATACGTCATGGTGAGTGCTGTCTAGGAGTCCACACCTCTCTCCCACCTTAAATGAATTTCAGGAGGCTTAAATATTCCAAGTGGCCCGGCAATCTCAAGGTGACAACAGGGTTTAGAAGATGATACAAGGAAGGACTTCTGACCACCCTCGCCTTAAAGAATAGATTCACGACAAAAGCTTAATAAATGCAAACACAGCTACTGAGATACATTTTTCAAAAAGAAGGGAATGGATTCCCTGACCCCTGTAGCTGTTAACTGGCTTCCTTTGTCATTTTCAGAATGAGCCATTTTTGTAATTCTGCTTATTGTTAGAATTGCATGTTATTTTTTGACAAAAGAAATAACCTACAATTTTTTTTTTGCCAGGACATTGCCCCAGTCTGCGGTGTCCTCCATTGTGGAAGATGAACATACAACCTGTATAATAGGGTTTGTGGGCATTGGACAAATTCCAACACAGATTAAGAGGGATTCCCATTTATTTCTTGAATGTTCTTCTTTCATTTGCCAGAAGAATAGGACACGCAGTCAATACTAAAAACACAGCAGGGGTCAAAATTTCTAATTCGGAATCAAACATGGAGGGCATTGTTTTGATTCGATTTAGCTGTTTCTCACATTATGTCAGACTCACATAAGCACGGACAGATTGTCTCCATATAGCCTGACTTCAGGATGTGCAACGTTGTAAACACATGTACATGGATACCGGGGGGGACAGCAGATTTAAACACTAGTGCCATGTCAGGCTGTTTTTTATGCTACAGCATATGTATAATGAAGATTTATAGGATTTCATCACACGGAACAGAATCAGTAATAGAAGCTACATCAGGGCAATCAGTTCAGCTTTAAGGAGTACACAGTGAAAACCGTTACAGTGAAGGTAGCAAGCAAATATATGCATGTGTATTGAACCTGTCTGGTGCTTATAATAAACATAACGGAACGACTAAAGGCCCTGGTGCTACGATGGTCGCATCAATCATGGTCGGCTTTGCAGCTCTAGCGATGCGAGTCGCACAGGAGGCGCGTTCCGGTCTGATGCGTTGTCCTTCGGCCGTGCTCTTGTTAGAGGGAAATGGGCGTGTGTCACCGCAGACCGGGGAAGGCTGCAGCTCCCGGCCTGGAGCATCTGGTCAACAATGCGTTGTTAGCGCATTCCGGCCTTGGGCCTTGCCGTGCGGTGGGTTTGGGGGGGTCCTGCATGGGCAAGAATGTTGTTTTAGGCAGCATCTGATTGTCTTTCAGGTTTATTTTGTATTTGCTTTCGGCACAATTGGGAGTCATTTACAGCATTGAAGAGGAACTCCCCATAAATACTATATATGTTTGCCACCTGTATCCTTTCATTTTATGTGCTCGGATGCAGCCACAGGCCTTGAACATCCCTGAGCAAACCGTCTCCTTCCACTTGCAGCTGGTGAGCGAACAACAAGAGAGTCGGCCGCTCCTGAGTCCGTCCATCGACGACTTCCTCACGGAGACCAAGCGTGATGCAGCCGCCCGCCCAGTGACCTCCAACACCGCGGGTATCTCTCCCCCCTGTCCATACCTCCCGTTGCTCGACTCTCCCTCCTGCCCTCACAGCTTGACGTGGGCCATCACTCTACATCGTTTTAGCAGTAATGTGGCATTTTGAGGCCAGGCTGACCTGTTGAGTTGCGATGCTTGACAGGAGATTGTTATTTTTTTATGCTGGTCTGGAGCAATCACACCCCTGAAGAGTGAATTATGCTTAGTTCTTTTCGTATTCCCAGGGGAAAAAAAAACTCTTTAGGTGTTTCTCAACATGTGTGTTTGAGCTAATGTCATTCTTTACCATCTGCAAATATCAAGGATGGATCGGTTGCATCCTCGCCAAATAAGGACAATCCCATGATTCACTGCATCTCAAGTTTGTTCTTGGGAGGCAAATTAGCAAAAATGCTCTTGCCAAGAATACAAGTGACAACCGTTGACATTTTGTTAAACTCGCTGCATGGACAGTAAGCCTGCACAGATGCATTGATTTTGATTTATTTTGACAGAACTCTCAGTTTGCAAACAACTAATCTTTCTGCGCCAAGTGCAACTAGACAATTACAGTGGGCTGCCAGTGTCTAATTGGCAAATTAATTAGTTATTTACTAACAAACTGTTCACCTATCAAAGAAGTTGAAGTTAACTGTTTAATTGGCAAATGCTGCAAGCTTATAACTAAGAGGCCTTGAGCTTCAGTGAATCAGCAGAGAAGAGTCTGGAAAGACTGAGCTGAAGGTGTATGGCAGAAAACTAGGTGCTTCTCCAACCTGGAAGTGAGAATTCCTGATTTGTCTGACATCCCACTTTGTGCCAAAGGTTGATACAGCCGCAGATCTCCTGAGAACGTCCTCGGATTAATCATGTGGAGATCACAGAGGTATCCAGACTTTCCAGAAGAATAATTACTTAATGGTTAAGCGATCCAGCCACCCTCCCATTATGTATTTACTGTTGGGGGGTGTCACGGTCAAACAGGCATGTGAAGGACAAGCATCAGGCTAGTGAATGTGCTGGTAATTTTTATTTGAACTATAATTCAAATAGAACATCAGCGGCTCAGTGCTGCAGGTTTACAGTCAAAGGTTCCTTTAGCTCTTTCTCCAAGAAGTTTCTGCTAGGGATCATTAAAGTATATCAATCCATACAATTAAGTAACATTCCAGTGGATTAAAGCTTATGTTTGGACGTCTTTTGGCTTGGGGCTTGTTGAGGAGAAAGCACCTGGCCTTCTGAGGTGGAAAGGTTGCTGGTCGTAATGCAAATGGAGGTTAGATGGACGTGAGCAGCTGAAGAAAATCCAAAAAGGTGGAGAACTCTTCATGCTCTCAGGCTAAGTTCAATCAGAAGTGTGGGTGAGGTCTGAAAAACTTTCCTGCCAGAACTCGGCAAGTTATAACAAGCTGAGTTGTAAAGAGAAAATCTCTTTGGGCACACTCAGAGAAAGTGTGTGGTTGGACTATCGCACACAAAATAGATGGTGAATGGTACTGTATAAAAATGAGCACATTTCACAGGTCTCTGTCTAACAGTGTGTTTCCCAGTGGGAATCAATTAGCTGGTTTAAAAAAAAAAACAGACAAAAGTCTCAGCACAGAAATATAAACTCCTCAAAACCAATTCTCCAGTTTAGACACAGGGATTAAACAAAATCATAGAATTTCACAATGACGCTGCCTGAGGTAATGTGTCCCAGTTGACTATTTTGAAAGATCATATGAGGTTAAGACTAGAAAAGGGGGAAGAGACCACCAGGGTTTGGCTGAGGAGAGAGCGACAGGTGAAACCAACCGTTTAATTAAAAACCTCTGCATTAGCATGTTTTCCAGCGTCATCGTTATGAAGCTTTATACAATGAAGCCTGCTTAATTTAGGCTAACAAGGCTAAAATATTCCTATCACCATTATGCCATGAAAACGTTTTCTTCTCTTTTATGCAATTTGAACGCTTAATGCCCTTTGGTCAGATCAGTGGAACTGTGAAAATTAGGTTCCTGTGGTTTTCTGTGGTCCTCTAACCCATGTTGCTGTTCTTACTGGTTGTGCCCAGCCTAACTACCAACAGATGGCCCCTTTAAGTGATCGTTCCATGGCATTGAACCAGATAAACAAATGCATACATTCAAAATCATGCCCTGCTTTTCCCGGTGAACTTTTCTTTGGTGTAGAACATGCAACACAGGCTTCTGTGTGTTTGTGGTGTAGTGGGCTGCACTATTACTTCATGCCTCCAAGGTTGGTGGTTTGAATCTCATCTCTGCTGTGTGTGTTGGGTTCTACATGTTGCCCCTGTGTTACCTGGGCTTCTTTTGAGTTCTCAGTTTTCCTCCTGCAGTCCAAGGACACACAGTTAGTTTTATTATTACCCACCCTTATTTACACTTCACTTGTCTGTTTGTCTATCTGTCTGGGTGGAATTTTGTAATCGATTTTTCACTCACTTCCCGTTGTCCGATCGAGCTGAAATTTTGCACGCTGA
>JAODUD010000043.1:9075251-9091788 GCA_026784285.1 Stomatorhinus walkeri | reverse complement strand
TTAAGCAAAATTTTTCAGAAAAACTCAAACACAACAAATTTCAGCTTGCTATGATGAAAATTTTCTTCCCAAATTTTACTTGTAAACAATCGAGTTGGCATTGAAATTTTTGCTAATTGAAATTTTTTCAGCTCTTTTTGTCGCGATATAAGGGTGGTCTTTAAAAAAACTATTTTTAAACGCTTATTATTGGTATCTCTGAATTCCCACTGATGCATGAATGGATGTGTGTGTGAACGTGGGAACCTGCAATGGACTAGCCTGGGCAAACCCTGATCTTGTGCTCCATGAGATAAGATGCAAGTTCTACTAAGACCCTGAGAAGAATAAGCAGTGAGAAGACGAAGGGATAGATCGATGGAGGGATGGATGGATGGGTGTATTTGCTGTACGTATTTTCCGCTACACAATGATGATTTGACATTTAACTTACACCTGTGACTCAGAAGTACGGTGGACAGACGCCAGGAAAAATGAGAAGACAGAGAGCTTGGGGCTGCATTGAGAGATAGTAAAATGTTATATCCTTCAAATGATTCTTTTTTTTTTGTTCTCGTAAAGTTCATCCCATTCTTTAGAAAGCCAAACCGTTGAGGCTGTCATAACAATAGGACAGAATTATAGGAGACAGAACTTAATTAACAAGGTTCTGAGTACGGAACACCATCTCAGTCAGAAGGGTACACCCCTCTGGTCAGGCTCTGTGCCAGGCGGTCCCTTCTTCTCGAACATGTGAGGTTCCAGGTGCTCAGTGCTGGCAGGAGCTTGGGTGCCAACTATGAGGTACACAGCAGCTGAGTGGGACCCAAGCACCGAGGACTAATGAGTCAGGAGAAAGACGAAAGTCTTAGGATGAGAAGGATCAGGTGCTGGGCAAACAAGATCCGTAATGCGAAGCAAGTCAGCATGAGGACTAAGAAAACAAATCTAAATCACAGACAGACACAAGATCAGAGACCAAGGAGTCAGAAAGAGATAGACCCCTTCCCAGAAAACTAGACTGAAGACAAACCACCAAGACAGAGCAAGTTGACGTTGACCATATCGGGATGTGAGGTATTGGGTGATTATAGAAGAGGATTACCTGGAGGTGGAAGTAGTTACTGGGAGTGATCATGAACGAGTCTGAATCAGGCTACTGGTAAATTAGATTCTGAACCGGATGCAATAGACTCACCAATATATCTATGATTAAATAGTCAAGCAGTTAATATGTCTTTTAGGATCTAAAAGTTTTATCTTATGATTAAATCAATAGTAAATTATTTAATTGCAAATTAACAACTGATTTATGGTGTGAACATATATCGACTAGTATTGCCTGCAAACAAATTACATTTTCAGCATAGCTACTGATTCAGATCGTATAGTATAGCTTTTATTTCTAACAGAATTAAATTAACCAGCTTGCTATGACAAGTTCAGATTTAAAGACAGGGAATCCTATTGTAATCACAGAGGGAACATCTGCCAGAACTTCTGAGGTACCAGTACGATTCTCCTTGTCTAGTCCTCTCCACAGCCTTGGACCTGCTGGACCTCGGGGAGCCCACTGAGAGTCGAAAGAGCAAGGACAAAAAAAGCCCATTGTTGTCACGTGGGGAGAGCCGGCGGAGCACCTCCAGCAGAAAGAAACCGGATGAGACGGAACTGATCCAGGTGGACATGGAGCACACCACGCCCAGCTACTGGAATCCGGACCGAATGTCCTTGGACTCAGGTATGGAGCTGCAGAGGCGCAATTACAAGTAAATACAGGTCTGAAAAACTTGGCAAGTTTGTACGTCAGGAAAAAAATCTCTTTGGGTAAACTCAGAGAAAGTGTCTGGTTGGATGATCACACACAAAATAGATGGCAAATCGTATCGTATAAAAATGAGGGTGTTTCATAGGTCTCTGTCTGACAGCTACAAGCTGGGTGAATGCTACTATATCACACAGAGAAAGGTTTGTGCAAGTGAAACAGAACCTTTAACAGATTTGTAAATTCCATATACAGTACTGTGCAAAAGTCTTTGTGCATAAAAGCAGTGAATAAAAATGATGTTTAAATAAACTTTATCTTGGTGTAAAGCTATGATGTCTGTCAAAGTGTGTTAGAATAACCATAACAAAGCCACTCCGGAAATCAACCCAACATTTGCAGCAACCATCCAAGACAACCATGTGTTCTTTGGCTCGACACCTCGTATGGCTAATCAATACCTCACCCACTTTTTAGACTAATTAAATTAATCAATTAAGTGAACTGATTGTAATATGTAACGAATTCATGGAATGACTGACGTGCCCTTGGGAAGAGGTTTGGGAACTGAAACAGAGTCCTTCTTGCCATCTAACAAGAAATCAGTAGCTTATTTGGAGAACAGAGGAAATTCTTGTTAGTTTTTAATGTGTTACTCTTAATTTACATATATTTTTATGTTAAATTGTGATTCCTGGGCAAATGTACACTTACTGCCCAGATAAATACCTTTAAACATTTCCTTTCACTGCCTAAGTCTTTTGCATAGTACTGTACATTCATGTATGTTTCTAACGTTTATCTGACTCTGTTTCCTTCAGTTAAAAGATACTTGCAGCATCCATAGATATTGCAGGATATTGTTAAATTATTTGCAGGAGAGGCGTTGGCATGTTTATAGGATATTGCTGACTCGGCATACATATATTATAATTTAAAAAAGGCTGACATTGAAATGGTAATGCACCTAATTCACTAATGAGCCCAAATCATTTGTCAGCCAATTTTAATGGAAGCAATACAGTCAGTTTTGTGTCTACAGTTCCGCAAACATGACCTTTGTGTTTGTTTTATTTTCATGTGCTGACTGTATTCCTTGCTTGTTGAAGGCTTGTTTTCTGAAGGTCAGTGTCTTATCTAGAGACCCATGTGAGCTCCCAGCAGGGGGCCCTGTGCTCATTGCCAGTTTGTTCCCCCCAGACAAATGGGATGATGTGAGCCTGCACCCCGAACGGGACGGGAGCAGCAAGCGGAAGCTGGAGAGGAGGTGTTCCTCACGCCACTCATCTAGCGAGTTCCTCTGGTAAGAAACCGTCCTGGTGCTGTTGGACAGATCGTAGGTGGTCATAGGAAGAACATGTCTGTCCATGGGAAGTCTGCAGATCTGGCTGAATACCTGCATTCACACCGCATTCACATCAACACACCTATTTGCAGAGGTGGAAAGTTCAAGTTCAGAAAGTACAAATCCAAACCAACTATCCAGCTGAGTATGAAGAGTCATATTCCAAAGGTAACTCAACTGGCTGGTTGAAAGAAAATCTTGGTCTGGATTTGCATTTTCTGAACCTGAACTTTCGACTTCTGGCAATGATAATGCAAAACCAAATTACATCACTACCTAAAATCTTCCTGCTGTTTTGAAATCTCATTGTATTTTTTAAACAGTCCATTCGGTTGGACCAGCTGGGAATTGTGAAATCTAAAACAGAATTTTAAAAATTAATCATTTCACTTTTTATGTTCTTTTTGATTTTGCATTTTTATGTCTGATAAGCAGGTATTCTTTGTCCGATTTGACTGAAATGAACCTCATCAGTATAAGAATCCTTTTTCACATTCTGTAGTTAAATGCATTTCTACTTAAGCTGGCAGTGGTGCCTTTAGCAGTCTTCAGTAAGATGTAAATTGTCTGCTGACGGTGAAGGACATTCTTTCTATTGCATTGATTTAACTTCCTCACCCCACAAGTGTCAATTGAAACTCCAACATTAACTGTGAAGAGTGACATGCGGGCCAATAATTGGGAGAGGCTGTGGCGATGAGATCATTGCCGTCGTAGCTGGCAATTCCTGCTGCACGACCACCGGAAAGGCACAACTGTTCAAACGGCTCGTTTTACAGTACTTAAGGATTTACTTACACTGTGACTCTCTCCATTCTCAGGACCACAGAATACAAAACACCTCCTGAGTCCAACACAAAATACTCTCTGGATGTCAATACCAGTGTGGAGCCGGATGGAGTATCCCAGGTACTTGGATTTTACTGGTATCAGGGTCGAGATACCAAGGCAGGGAATGTACTTTTATACTGCCCTCAGTAGATCTTCTGGAACATAAACGTTCATCAGGCAAGATGTTTCAGAATTGGGTAACAGGTTCCTGAGGTGTAATTTTAAACTAGTTACATGACTGCTTTCCAGCTAAGCAGCAATGTTCTCAGAACTTCAGTCAATGTTATGTGAAGATCATCTCAAAGTTGGCAGAGAACATTCTTACTGTAACATTAATGGATTGTTATTTTTGTATTTTACATTTTAACAAAGGTTCTGTCTATCTCAACATAACATTACCAAGTGAACATCCTCATGCAATTAATCTTCAAATTATTGTTTTATGATAAAATATTGTTTTATCCCACTACTACATCTACTGTTCCAACAAAGACTAATAATGTAAACGCAAACGAAGGGTATGGCAGCAGATACCACTGTTTCTTTATGCAGCAAAGGTCATGGGTTCGAGGCTAGATGGTGGATTTGCAATGTACAAACTGGGGAACGCCAACATCAGGAAAGCTAGACGCTTTGAACATTTCCATGTCTTTACATTCAGTAAACAGTCGCAGAATGAAAAACGGTAGCCTGAGAGCAACTGCAGGCGCAGTCAGTCTCAAATGAAAGACAGTAACATTCTGTTGCATCACGGTAGTATTTTGAAGTAACAAAAGTACATGAAATAACAAAAAGAATTAAAATAGAACAGACTTCTGTGTAGCTTTAGGTGTGTATTCCGGGTTAAGGTTGGCTGTATATCTCAGCCGCTTTTAGAGGTGTCATTGCTCTGTAGAAGAGTACTACTGCTGCAGGTGATGTTATGTTCCTGCGCCATGAGATATAGATCAAAGGCCGGCAGCGCACACGTTTCTATACTTGGAAAAGAAAACAACTTTTTATGGCATCCAGGTGGTGCCGGCACTATACCAGGTGCAGAGAGGAGAGCAAAGCAGACCCTATTTTTTGCAAACGGCAGCAGGTTTCTCAAGGCATGCCAGGGGAAATTCCCAGAGGTCCCTCTGCAACTGGCACAGCAGGGAGGGTCATTCGCTTGTGTCAGGTAGTCTTCTTTGGAGGGGGGCCACGGTGATTGGTTCCCGCCTGCCCTTCTCAGACGAATCGCGTGTGAATTATTCAACAGGCATGTGGTTCCATTTCCTGCACCGTGTGCGGCAGCCCCGAGGGATGCACTGTCGTCTTTGATCGTTTATCTTAATCAGCGATGGGTCTGCAAATATGACGTGAGAGTCCTTCTCTAAAATAAACAACCTCCACCTTATGCATGATGGGCTGACGAGTCTGTCCCCTTAACTTTCTCTCTTTGGTGATACAGCTCTTGTGGGATTCTTTACAGCTCCAGTCTTCGTTTTTAAGAAGCAAAGTAAAATTTGGGACAGTTTAATGGACTTTGGTTTTATGCAAACAGGGCCAGTGGGTCACCCTGGACCATGGTGAGACATGCACCATGCTTTGGAGATTGTAACGAGAAGAGTAAGCCTCAGGCAAAGCAGACAGTGACAGACTGGCAGGGACCGGTCCTCGTCCCAGAAGCCTCCGGGGCATTATGCTGTGCAGCTCCTGTCCTCAGCATCCAGCATCCAAAGGTTAACTACTGTACGAGACCAAGTTTCACCAGTTTTGTTTGACATCTAATAGTATGAGTAACGTCATAGTAACACAGATGGTAACATAACATACAGTGTTGATAATGCCACTATTTGGTGTCACTTGTAACGGTCAGACTGGCGTCTAACAACAGAAAACAAACAATCGAGTAAGGTCTGGCTTTGGACAGGACATGGACAGGAATGGACACATGCAGACCAGGAACTCCAACCAGCAACTCCACCGCAACACCAGAGTATTGAGCTATGACTGCTTAGTAATGTGCTATAACGGTACAGATGGATGCAAGGGATGAGTTGGAGTTTGTATAAATGCACTCTTTCTTTCATAATATTCATACTATTCGCAGTAAACTCTTCTGCATGGCGACTTTTCCGTTTGTGGTTTCGATTTATCATGGAATAAGAAATTAAATTGGAATTTTTTGGGAGTTTTTGGGAGTTTTTCAAAAGCCACAGGCGACACACAAACACAAAAAGGACGCACAGAAAGTTCAGTAGCTCATAAAGGATTAAAATACATGTGCGGTGCTTAGAGGAGGCCGAACGTCTTCACGCAGTTCTTCACGAGATATCGCTCAGTACTTCTTGTATCTTTGCATGCCATTTTATGCTAAACTAGGCTAAAACCTGAAATGCGTTGCTTTGCTCACCAAAGAGGCTAAAATTTCACACAATTTTTCCAGATTGCAGGGCCCCGGACCGTCAGATAAAATATGGCATTAGAATGTCGCTTCCGCCCTCTACCTGGCTGGTTTCTGGTCATTCCCAGTGTCTCCTGCTTCACCTTATTCTTGTGTACTACAGTCTTAGAAATTTTGAACCAGGAAACATCCTTCTGCTCAGAGTAGCCTTCTGCCAGCAGAACCAGGATTAAACCAGGATTTAAAGATGCAGGTTCGTTTAAAAATAGAGCAGGAGGTGAATGCTAGCTATGTAATTGCGTGTTGTAATTTTTTCTGCAGCTGAATGTGGCACCGTTCATTATCATGTGACAGTGTATTCTGTGTTATTGTATATGGTTGGTCAGACAATAAAGGCCACATTGTCTTCACTTGATTTGAACCCTCAACTGTATCTGTCTCCCTTTGCCTGGGCCGAAAGCGTCGCTTCAGCAAAGACCAAAGGAGGGGCGGAGCCTTTCTGTCCAGAAACCACTCCCTGGAGGAGGAGTTTGAGAAGGCCAAGGCAGCAGTGGAGGTGAGAGAGAATGGGTCCCCACCATTCTCCAGCAGACAGACAGCTAAATATTCACCATCCATCCATATTCCTCTTCCTGTTCATATGATGCTGTACGGTCTGTTGACAGGCAGGTTACCCATAATGACATTTTCTATGCTGAGGTGTCATATAATTTGAAAGCTCCGACATTTTAAAAGTTTTTTCTTTGCCGTCTTTGCTTACCATTGTTTAAGGTTCGTAGTTTCTTGCCAGGATTTAGTCTCATATAAAGATATTACCATCTGTTTTTTTTTATGAATTATGCACATAAATAGCCCAAAGGACGGTAATTATGGGACAAGCCGGTAGCCGGAGGACAAGGCGCTGTCCAGTAACGGGATACGCTCATGAAACCATCAGCTGAAAGTTATTTAAAGCTGTTTCCACAATGTTCCCACTCATTGCAACAGAGAAGTGTTGGCGTCAGCCTTTCTCATGTGGATATATCTGCTCTGGTTTCTGCAGTCGCACTCGGCGACCTGATTCAACCCGCTTTTATATATACCACAAGGCTGCCGGGCTGTGCAGGAGTGCATAGGAATTCTCAGGCTACGTGACCGTGCACGGTGTCTGCGATCAGTCCAGGGCCAGAAAGCTTCAGGGTCTCTTAGCTGTTGGCGATATGTCCGGCTCCGCCAGCAAGCTTGAGCGGTGTTACCAAATCCAGGCCTCAGGAACCCCCCCCCCTGACAGTCCACACATTTTTTCCTGGGAGGGAGCAAGAAAGTGGACTGTTTAGGGATCCCAAGGACCGGGATAGGAATCACTGACCACCTCACCCTCCACAACATGCAAGAAGTCCTCAGCAGGCCTGACGCCCAGGAGAACAGGGCCTCATCCCCTACCTCTGACCCTAACAGGCTCACGGTCTACTGCAGAGGGTTTGCACGGCACCACTACGTGGTCTTCTGCATTTTTGTATATTGCATTCAGACTTTCTTTTCTTTTCTCTGAGAAGATAATTGTGTGTTGATTATAGGTTGTGTCAGAGTCTGGCCACCAAACCTCAAGCATTTCTGATTACATAAGGAAGGTTTCTAAGCAGGGTTTGAGTAGCTCATTTCCCCCATAATTATCTTACACTTCTTTCTGCCCAATCGTTGGAAACTAATGTTAAGTGGCACCTAAGTTGACTCTTTTATTACTCTGTGCTTATTATGCATTATCTATCTCATTTGTATGTCACTTTGGACGAAAGCTTCAGCCAAAAAGAGATACATGTGAATGAACAGCTAATAAAACTGGGTCCAGTCACATTTTCCAGCAAAAGCATTATGTGGGAACGTGATCTCTGAGTTGTGGTAGGATGCTATGGACCAGAAACCTATGGAAAGCACATGACTGGTGTTGGGAGGGAAGACAGAGAATGTCAAAGTAGGAGTATAGCAATGGATGGATCTTCGTTTAAAAATTAGATACTAAGGAGTTTTGAAGGGGAAAAAAGAGTTGCCTTCTTTCACACTTGAGAAAAGTAATGGCAGAACTCACCATTTAAAAATACTGGAAAATTAACTGCAGAATTTATAAATATAAATATTAACATACAGGTGAGGCATGTGTTTAAAAATAGCCGCACGGCTCAGGCTTGGATCGTGTTTCGGGCCAAAGCTGTCAGGCTTATCAGCTGCAGCATGAATTCTCGACTCCGGTCCAAACCACCAGGAGCCTCCTGAATGTCAGGGACGTGCTGCTCCCGGCCCGGTTTGAACATGAATGCTCCCATAAGGCGGGAGACATGAGCGATGCACGCAGACTAGACGGTCGATCGATCAAAAATCTCAATCAGGACTCGAGTGCTGGCTCCTGTGTGATACCTGCTTCTGGATTCATCTCCCAGCCTCCTCGCTCTTTTAAGTGCCGTACATTTGAACTGATTCATTCATGAATAAGACCCTATATATCTTTTGCATGCAGAGGGCGGTAGGTGAATGCTAGCTATGTAATTTCGTGCCGTAAGCATTAATAATGGCGAATAGCCGCGGGTCAGCAAAGCTGGTACTTAATATAAGCTTGCGAAAGGCAGGGGAACAGACTAGAACGTCTTTCCAGAAAAGCAGCTAATTGAATACTGCGCTTGCATATGATTTGCACAAGTGCTGATAAGAGCTCCACCCCTGGATAACGACGGCAGCGGAGTCCCGATTACCGAAAGCGTGTCTGCGGGGCGGATCTGTCGCCAGGGCAATCATCTGCTATGTGTATTTGGCGATAAATAAAAAGCTGAGGGGAAGCTGTCAGTCTCTGCTGGGGAGGCCGGAAGTTGGTGGACTTCCGAGCTGGGGAGGGTCACCGGCTCACCGAGAGTCTGGTCCAGAATCAAGATTCGAGATTTATATCGGTCACGGGCATGAACGTGGTGGGGCACTAGCAGTGACATGAAACTGCCGCTACTCCAGACTGCGTAATAAAAAAGGCAGAAGGATAACCAAATTAAATAACATAAGCTTATATGTGGACTGTCTGTGAGTCCCTGAGGACCGGATTGTGAAAGCCTGTTTTACAGGATGATCTGTCAAATGGGCTGTTATTATTTCATGACTATTTGTGAAATAAGCCCAACGTTTTTCTTTCCCAAGTCGATGGGAAAAACCCATTATTACAACTTAGGTATCCTATTATTTCTTCAAGCCAGACTTAGTTAAGTCATTGATCTACTCCCGACAATAACTTGTGATTTGCTACCACTGGTAGGGAGCTGGGAGGGAGCAAAAACGTGGGCTATCTGACAGGGAGCTGGGAGGGAGCAAAAACATGGACTGTCTGGCAGGGAGCTGGGAGGGAGCAAAAACATGGGATGTCTGGTAGGGAGCTGGGAGGGAGCAAAAACATGGGATGTCTGGTAGGGAGCTGGGAGGGAGCAAAAACATGGACTGTTTGCAGGGACCTGAGGACCGGATTGGGAAACACTGCTCTAGAAAAGATGAGCTTTGGTAACAGAAAGAGCTGAAGCATCATTCCCTAAGAGTCACCTATGTGGCTGCACTGACATTTCATGTAGCTACTGACAAATTTACAGGGTACATATTTTACTCATATTTACTACTTATATTTGATTACTTATATTTTACTGCTCAAATTTTTCTATATTATTTTGTTGATTCTGCTTGCATGGTGGAATGAGCGTCAAACGCTCAAAAGAACATTCGCATTTAAAGATAAAATAACATCACAAGTCATTCTTGCATCCATTGTTTGACGTAACTCTTTGTTGTGCTATTGTCTCGTGTTTGGCAGGTTGCTTTGGTGATTTTAATTAGCTCGTATGCTTGTTGCCAAAGGAATCTGTAGCCTAAAAGCAAATAAATGCCTAATATGCATAAATGCATAAAACAAATTATGAATCTGAAAACAAATTATAGGCATATTATCTCTTTGTGAAGCTGTTAGTATGAATATTAAGATTTGCATCTTAGAATAATAAACACGTTGGGTTCTTTCATGTATATTGTTAACTTATTGTCGTGGGCATTAAATTGTTTAACTGTTTAAATTGTTTGGAAAAGCTAACAACAGATACGTATTGAAACCCGTGGGCCTTGGAACCTTTGAAACCAAATGTTGTTTAAATACGGGCAAACACAAAACTCGGTCTAATAAGCGTATACCAAGCCTACTAGCTGTTATTTATAATCTCACCAAATGACTGGAGAAATGGTGCCTTGGGGACCAAAAAGGAGAACAGACAGCTACAGCTCAGATTGCCTTTGTGAGCGGATGCAGAGAATGCCCTCTACTAGCTTGTCATGGCGCTAGGAAAAGGCAAGAAAACCCACTCCCCCTTTTGTGACAGGCAGTGCAATCACATTCATAGCCCGCTTATTGAAGTCTGAGCTGGATACAGACATGGGAGACTAGTACTGAATAAGCGTCCAAGAGATAGAAAAGACGTGGTCTAGGTGTGAGGAAGGATCACCGTGGTCGTCTTTCTCTCTCTTGCAATCACCATCTGCTGAATCTTATCATCATCTTTGGATGACAAGGGGAGAGTTTGCTCTGCCAAGGTTGCGTTATTGGGAGGTTTTGAAAAGGGGGGGCCCAGTGTGCAGGACAGGTGAATTATGGCCTTTTCAGTTCAGTGCTCTGTACGTGGGATCAATAGCTGAAGCAGCTACGGAAGTATCTGCGAGTTTGTTCTTTCGCATCTTTTGAGGACATATTGTTCCATAATTTTTGGTAGGTGATTTTTGATGTTTTTTATGCATTTTTGATTTGCTAATCGTCAAAGTATGAAGTGAACATCACACATTGCGTTACATGTATCCATGCCATCAGGATCTGCAGTTAATTCCTGCGTCTGCAGCTGCTCCCTAGTCTCGTCGACCACATTTGCCAACCCTCTGTGCAGACACAAGGTGCCCTCTGTCGCTGCTGTGTATATTGCTTCCAAGGACAGATTGTTCTCTGCATGTTGCAGGATCAATTTTAAGCATAAGATGCCATCCGCTTAGTCTGTTCTTCAGCTGTTGACCCCTGTCCCTGAGCAACACTTGGCGCCACATGGCGAATACTGGATGAATTGATCGCAAAACTAGTTTCCATCGCTTTTAGTATTTGATAATTCGACAATTTTCTATTAACAGAAATGATCTACCGTTAAGAGTTATTAGCTCTGCGCAGGTATCAGTTAAGACTCAAGGGGTTAATGAGATTCAGATGTCTTTGGGGGGGGTTTCATTTTATTATGACCCCATCGAAATTCATTAGGCCGCCCTCCGGTGTTCTGTAGCATTTTCTGGGCGCACTGTTGATTCATGTTCACAGTGGATTTTCCAGATGTCATCCCTCCTAAACCCACATACTCCATACTCCAAATACGACAATGGCAATATTCTGGTGTTTATGCTTAATGCACATGAAATGCTACTTTCAATGAAAGAATGCGACACATTTCAGGGTTCAGAGACGAGACAGAATACTTCAGATTCTTTTTAAGTTACATGGAGCCAAAAACAACGTACCTGACCAGCGATTCAAATTAAAATTCCATTACGGAACAACCAAAATCATTTTGTTTCAGTTTAAAACAAGTTTGTTTTGGGGTTTCGTTTTTGTTCCTCATGCCAGTTTGGAGTCCTGCTTCTGACGAGATGTAACCTCCTGGAAATGTGGCACCTTTGTAAATGGGGCACAAACAGTGTGGTCTGCGATTCAGTCTGTCTGCAAGGCGCCTGACCTACTAACACAGCCTTGCTTTTGTAACGTCTCATTGAATCCCGCAGCGATTGCAAAAGGATTCAATACAATGCAGTGTTCCGACATTACTTTTTAAGCAATAATTTGATATTATAAAACTGATTTAATGGCTACATCCCATTCTGTCAAGTGCCAGAGGCAAAAGTTTGTGTTCTGCTGTGACATGAATCACACAACACTTACGATTAGTATTGCGTAACGTGAGATGTAAGCAAATTGACCTTTTCAGCTTAATTCGGATTCTGTCGCCAGGCCTACAAATAGGCGAATGTAGATGTTTGACAGAAGTGCATTTTCTTGGTTCTCTTAAATTCCAGGGTTGTAACAATACATGAATTGTACTGTTTCAGTGTCAGAATAACAACTTGCATCGATGTTAAGGCCACGTGTCAGTAGAGACATATCGATGCCTGAAAATGCATTGGGGATTTCTTCACTTGGATTAAAAAGCAACATAATTACATTGTATTTTATCATATTGAAGTATTACATTTTTTCTACTAGCTACAGTATATTGCGACTTGCTTGATGTTCCCCGTCATATTTTAGCATGATACATTTTTCGTTCTGGTTCTGTTGTTTTATGTTGTGTTGATACGACAAAGTAGCTTCACAAACGGTCGTGCCACTGGGCGGGGCCTAATTATGGGGGCCATAGAGAGAATACAGCACTTCCACTGGAGGATTGGGAGAATAACATTTGGTAGTGGGTCAGTATAGTAGTCACACAATAAACACGTGACAAACAATACCCTATCTCCAGTTACACAAGGAGATCCTGAAGGTCGTGCTATTAATGGCCAGGATTTAGGAAGCATTGTATTGATATGATGACTCCCTGCTACTAGGACTGAGGCATCATGGGAAATATGACTGGATAAATGATAACATGGAAGGAAGTTGTCAAGGAAAGGTGTTTTTTTTACATGTCTTAAAGCTTTTATTTTGTTCAGCATTTGTTGCCACGGTAAATAACTGAAGTATATCACAGATAGTCACTCGTGTCACATTAGGCACTGGTTTTTTTTTTTTTTGGTCCAGTGGAGGAGGACATGGGGAATTTGTCTTCCGACGGCTGTCACTGCAATTAATTATTAGTAATGCAACAGCTTGTATGTTTCACCTAAATTAAATGAGGTGTCTTGGTGGAGAATTAAAGCAGCTATTTGCCGAGGTGTAGCGGATGCACCATGCAGTACGAATGGAAGCATGGTGAACTGCGAAAAGCCAAATGTGGTGTTGTTCAGCTCAATGAACGAATGAATGAATGAAGGAAGCACGCTACTGTATTCCTCAACATCCTCTGTGAAAAAATTAATCCTGGTTTGCCCTCTGCTCAGTTGTGCCCCCCCCCTCCTTTGTTCAGATGCACATTTCAGACTAATGGAATCATAGGTCAGCCTATTGGATTTCAGCAGATTACAGTGTAGAGATTTATTTAGTAGTGAATGTATTGCTTTTAGTCGTGGATTGAACATCAAGGTGAACAATTATGGTAGCACTTAGGAGAAAACTAATTTAACGGAATTGCTTCAGTAAATATCCTTTTGTATAAATAGATAAATGAATGTTTCATGTGTGCATGCGTGTGTTTTAATTGGGTGCCAGAGTAGGCAGTGACAGTAAACCACTTTGGATCTGTCATCTTACAGTACATAGTCTGCACGCTTATCTGTTGTGTGAGTTGCCTGCAAATATTCCAGGTTTCATCTCACAATCGAAAGATGAACATTTTTCACATGAATTGCTTGTAAATTTCCAATTTGTGCCGTTGTACAAGTGCCCTGTGGTAGATTTCTGACCCTGTGCTTCTTGGAATACACCTGGGTCATCACTGCCCTAACCAGATAATCTATTGCTGAAGGTAGATAAATTGAGAATTCCATTGACAATTTTTTTGTGGCTGCGTTTACCCTCACAGTACATGGGTGTTTCAGATAATCTGACCATCTATAATGCTGGTTTCTCTTCCGCATGATGGTGCCTTCTGCGGAAATGCTTATTTAGGGTGATGAAAAGCTAACAAGCTATGCTCAACAGCAGGCATGTGATTGTACCAGACACTCTGTGCTAGATTATTGCATCTTATTGCATGACTGCATCCTGAAGAGTAGCACATTTCTCTCCCGCACCTGAGCTGGAGTGCCCTAAATATATAACATTTTAAAATCTATTAGGTTCTGCTAAGCGCACGGTTTAATTTTGAGGAACTTAAGCTATTTACAGTCACAGTACAAATGTAAACAAGCTTACAGTGGTTTCTGCAGCTGGCCATTTCTGCTGAAGTAATTTGCATTATTTTCACATGTGGCAAGTAGTCAAAAATGTTACTGTGAGGTTTTCACTTTGTGTTGGAATGAAATTATTGAGGAATTTAGCGTAGCTGTTACATCTAACTGACATACATTCATCCCAGACGTTTTCCTGCAAAAGGCAGAGGTCAAATGAGCAACTCTTTGTTTTGGCGCTGCCAGTTGCATTAAGTAAGATTGCCATACAGCGAGGATTTAATTGGCTCTTGAAACGCTCTGTGTAATCTGAATAATCCCATGATGCCAGCTCTGTACCATCGCTCTAATGAGCAAGTTGTGTGGTCTTACTGAGCTGCGTCACCTCATTAAAATGCTTGTTTTGTGCATTACCAAGACCATTAAAAATCTCTTTCCCTGAGACTGCTCATTCGTACAGTTCCCACATTGTGCGTCCAGCGCTGGCTGAAGGAGCATCTGTTAAGTTTGTTCCACGGACGCTTTTATCCATAGCAACATACAATGTTTTTGAGATAATATGATCAGCCAGACCCTGGAGGAACTGGCAGTTAAAGGCCTTGCTGAAGGGCCTAATGGTGAAACCACTCTACTGACCCTAAGATTCAAACCAACAACCTTCTAATCTCAGAAGCGGCGTCAAAATCCAATGAACCACCATCCCCTGAATCAAACACCATCTATAAATTTGGGATGCAAACGTTTGTGTTCACTTTTCTGCCCATAAAGTGCATTCTATGCTTGGAACCTTCCCCATCCTAAATAGCCCTGCTGGAAAACCAATGTGCACAGCTATGACAGATTTAGGGGTATGGCTGACAGAGACAAACCTACCTCGGGAGTCGGCCCCCACCTGCTCGGTCATCTACATCCTTCAGTCCAGCTGGATATATGGTATCTCCCAGCGTGAGCAGCAGCCAGGGTCTCCTGGCCGAAGCTCTTCCCTGTAGTCCGCCCCAGCAGAGCACCTGGCTCCGGGAACTGTTCCGCATCGTCCATATTGCGTCACGTAAGCCAATCACAGATGGGGTGTCAGACCTGATTCAGAGCAGCAATCAGAAAGCACAGTAGACGCGGCCTGCAGGAACTTAATCAGACGCTGGTGCCGAGACAAGGGCCACGATATTAGCTTGATAGGAAATGTCACGCACCCTCTGCAAGACAGCAGAAGACTAATTGCTCAGTGTAAAGTACTCCTGTTCTTCATCATAAAGTCAGTAGACAGGCATGGTGAGGTACGCCTACTTAATAACAGGGATAGTTTACCAGAGGTTTCTTCTGTAGATTGCAACTTGTGTTCACTATGGCCTAGTGGACCGCTGAACCTGCTGCTGATGTCACAGGTTCCAAAAGTAGAGTCCTACCTCAAGGATGGGGGCGGGGGGAGGGTGGGCGTTGGTGATTTCCCAATGTTGTGACTTCAGGAATTCTAATAAGCACCACTGGGAAGCTGAGTCTCGGACACTTGTCGCAAGGAGCTTTAGTCAAAACCAATCAATTCAAAGCTGCAACCCAACTTAAAGAAATAAATTAGGAAAGGAATCAGATCTTTCACTTGATTCCTGTCACATTGGCTTCCAGAAGAATTACTGGGAGGATGTTAAGCTTCATAGGTTTACTAGGCTGCGAGAAATGAGCGCATGAGCACATTCAGCTCCAGTGCGATCCAGATTTCAGCCGGCCTTTCCGCTAAGACCCTGCACATGTTGCACATGTATGTTAAACCTTTGTGGGCCTTTTTTAGGTTTAT
Organism: Stomatorhinus walkeri; assembly: GCA_026784285.1. NCBI lineage: Eukaryota > Metazoa > Chordata > Actinopteri > Osteoglossiformes > Mormyridae > Stomatorhinus > Stomatorhinus walkeri. The sequence goes on along the minus strand of JAODUD010000043.1, from coordinate 9,075,710 downwards.
TTTGGAGGCTGTATTTTCGTCTGCTTATTTTTTTGTTTGACTGATAGATTAAATGTGCTTCGCTCTTAGTCATGCACCGCTACTTCATGTTTGTTTGATGTTTGAAGGCCTGCAGACCAAAAGCTTTGCAGAATGGAAAGATTCTTGTAAAAAATAAAAGCAAAGCCCTGACAGACTGGCGTTTTTCCACCCGCCGGTTTGTCTGGCCTTCGCCGTAGACGCCTCACGTCTCCATTGCCGATGTGACGTAGATGGACAGTCACTTGTGAGAGCCAAGTGAAAAGCAGCGATATCAGTGTGACCCGCTTCCTGCTATTAGCCAATTTTACACTTGGCTGGGTAGCTAATCTCTCCTGGACAGAGGGTTAAGCTGAACACAATGGAACTCGATTAATTCTATCACTACAATGAAGCATTCATTTCTTTTTTTTTTTTGGGGGGGGGGGGGGGGGTACACAA
>JAODUD010000043.1:9061789-9075151 GCA_026784285.1 Stomatorhinus walkeri | reverse complement strand
CCCCCCCCCCCCCCCCCCCCCCCCCCCCCCCCCCCCCCCCCCCACATCTTGGCTCACTAAACCAGATCTGAAATTTCTGCCCATGCATGCCAACGAGGACGTGCTAATCCCTACGTCTCCTGGCACTTCTGACATCTTCGGCGTCAATGCCTGCGAGGACCAGTGGTAATCCATGGCGACACAGCGGGAGAGGTCAGGGGTCACTTATGTCTCTGACAAGGACACGCCTTCGGGGGCATGGTCATGGGGCACTGGCCCTGGGAGTGTAGCAAAGCGCCTGGTTAATGGTGCGGCTCGCTGGCGGTGCCAGCAGGCATGGAGGATGGCAGATCACCATCGGTACCCATGCACGAGTTTTAAATAAGCTATGCAGACACAGTTTGTGTTTAAAGAGCAATAGCAGACAGATGAATGTTAAACTAGATCTTCTGAATTTACTGGCAATAAAATGGCCTAAAAATATAAGTCCTGCCACACACAGCCTGTGATAAATACCAGCCTCAGAGTCTCTGAGGCACTTCTCATGATTATGATTCACTATGCTAAGATGCTAGCTGACCACAGAGCACATGCTTACCTGATTCACGCAGGTGTCCTTTCTCTTCTTCAGCGTCATGATTGGCTACTCATTGCTCCTCCCCCGGCGTTCTTGTCCACTCCCCTAGTCCGACACAGAATTCTGGGACAAGATGCAGGTGGAGTGGGAGGAGCTGGTGCGGAGGAACTGGCTGGAAGAGGCTGAGAACGAAGGCACCATTCATCCTACCATCTCGCTACATGAAAAGGTGCTTTTCTTCACACGCCGCCCAACATGACGTCGCTCTATTGCATATATTCATGTCCAGGGAACGCAGACACTCAAAGGGAGTGAGGCGGTAGATGCCCGAGGCAAAGAGTTTGCAAGAGTTTTATCCGCATCTCCAAAAGACAGTGGCGAACATCGCTGAACATCCTGTCCCAGTCAGACGTGTTGTTGTTTCATCGGAGTGATTAGAGGGAGTTTGGAGCTGGCCGCTCTCTTGTTGCCTGTATCCCTGTCAGGGATATTACTTCCAAACGGACAACCCGTACCGGGAGTGGCCCAACCCCTTCGAGGAGGGGCTGAGGAAGGCCAGGGAGGGGGACCTGCCAAACGCCGTGCTGCTGCTGGAGGCCGCCATCCTCCAGGACCCGCAGGACTCAGAGGTGAGGCACAGAGAGCGTGAGACGGACCCTCGGCTGCTCGGGCCGACACCAAGGCTTTACCTGGACACACTTCAACACGACTCTGCGGCTGTTTCTCAGAAGGCTTTCTAGTGGTTATTTTTAGAAAATTATACGGAAAAGGAGTTTTAAGTGACCACAAGGCATTCTGATGTTCTTAATTATTGGATTGCCCTGTCTTGGGTTATTCCCAGCCTCGTGCCCATAGCTTCTGGGATAGACCCCCCCCCCGACCCGGCATAAAACAAACGGGTATAGAACATGGATGGATGGATAACATTATTGTGCTTTTTTTGTTTATCAGCATTTGACTTGTGCGTTTATATCAGCTATTTCCAGACCAAAGAATACCACAATTTTGTCATTTAGGTGATGCTTTTACCAAAGTGACTATTTAGAAAAGTTTTTCCCAACCCAGTCCTCATTGACCCACAGAGGGTCCACCTTTTTCAGCCATTGGAGAGAGCAAAAAGGTGGATTTAGACTCATCTATACAGCGATTGCTAGAAATTTGCACCCAGCGCCTCGCACAAGATTACGTCAGTATTGACAGCCCTTGGAATTTAAGCCAGTACATTTTGGGTTATAAGTCCACGTCCTTAAGTGCTACACTGTCTCACTGCTCATGTGATATAGGTCACCCTTAGATGACACATCCGATCTATTTAAAATGTGGATTTGTTTACTGGTGGAGAAAAAGAGAGAACACCAACCGAGATTTTCCAAAAATACGCCTGTGCTTTTCTTTAGCGCAGATGCTTCCTCTCCCACTGTGGTTCATTTGATTCTGCACTCCTGTTGTGGACTGGCATGTCTCCATGCTTCTGCCTTGGGGACGTCCTGAGAGCATCTAATCCTGCCTCACCAGACTCCTTTACAGTTTAACTAGCAGTGCTTTCATTCATCCTTAACCTATTCCCTGTGTCACGACATGGACGTCAAACCTAAAGCCCAGAGGGGCAGTTATATTCTACCCTGGCATCATTCTTGAAGGGCTTTGCAGACTTGCGCTGATTTTGTAATAGACCGGTGATAGAAGTACAGGGTCAGTCAATCTGCATAGGCTGTTCTTTTAGGATATACAGTTGTACCTTGAAACACGAACTTAATCCATTCAGAACTCTTGATCGAATCCTAAAATAATCGAGTTCTGATCGAATTTTCCCCATAAGAAATTATGGGAAACCAATTAATTGGTTCCCGGTCCCAAAAAATTACACCTAAATATGCTTTTTTTAAGCATTTAAACACAAAATGAACCGGATAAAACAAGAAGAGCATATACTGTACTAGACACATCTAAGCACATTTATCAAAACAGTCATTTGTAAAGTAAAAAAATAAATGTATCCAAACAATGTGTCCTGCCCTGATTGTCCGCTCCTTCCGTGTGCCACGCCCCCTCGTTAACCCCGTGTGATCAGCTGTTCTGGTTGTTTTCAGCCCTCTGTATTTAGTCTGGGTTTCAGTTTGTATCCCCAGGTCGGTCATTGTATTGTCCATCTGTGTTTTGCCTGCCTTACCTGTAATTAAGCCCCGTATTCCCCGATACCCTGACATCTGCGCCTTTGTCTCCGTTCCACCCCCGCTCGGCACGACAATATTATTATAATTACAGTAAATGTATTAGTGGTTTATTGTTAATATTAAAATTATGAATAAGAAATCTTTATTTTGAAATGTATTTTATTATATAATAATTGCTTTTAAAGTCTGTCATTGTGTAAATGTATCTTTACTGTCTAAATATATGTATTCAGCTAGTGTAAACATGCAGGATGCTATCACAGCGAGACTGAAGCGTTATCCTTTGTTTCCGCTGAGAGACATGCCGCGTGACTCATTTCTCCGCGCATACAAGTTATCTTAGGTCAGCGTCATGGTTTGACTTCTGAGATTCAGATCGAGCTCTAGGTATTTTTTTTTTTCTAACTGCTTGGTTCGACTTTTAAGAAATTCGAGTTCTAATGAGTTTGAGAACTGAGGTACCACTGTACAGTTAATAGATTATTGCTCTGTCCATTGACACTAGGAGTTCATAAAGACCCTGAGTCATCAACTTGATCCAGTACTTTGGTCAAGTAGCTGACAGAATCGGTCCCTGTTCTGCCCCTTTGTTATGCCTGTTCCCTGTCGGGCCAGGTGGTGTCACTGGTCATCCCGTGTGCTCCTCTTCTAGTGATTCCCTGTTCCCCTGATCCCATGTTTGCTTACATATATTTTCTGTGTTAATTTACTTTTGGTTAGCTATTGTTTAGTTCTTGACCCTGCACTTATTTTGATCCCTTGTGTTCCCTTTGCTGTCTTTTCCTCCCTTTGTGTTTAGTACGCCTTAATAAAACCGTGTTTGCCGAGAGCCACTACGTGGTCCATCTCTCCTTCGCCATGCCCACAATGACAGTACCAGCAATATGAGGTTAATGGATGCTGCTGGTTTGCTATTGATGTACGCTCGGTTAGAGTTAGGGATTAAGTTAGGGTCCTAGACAGTTGGAGTGGTTAGCTCTCAAACAAAAAGAGACTGTGTTGGAACCTCTTCTGAGCTGAAAGAGATTTTATATGAACTCTATTTGCACCTGAAAGAGTCTATGCTGCAGTGACGCTAGGTTAAGCGTGGTGGTATGTCATTAATTCTCCTTTTAATTAATGCTGCGTTGAGGGTCAACTGGCAGCCAGATAGTGATTTAGGAAATCAGAAGGTTGCACATTCCACATATGACATAAGGCACTTAAAAACTCAGCAGTAAAATTGCAGGTTATGAAAATTGCCTAAGGTAAGAGTCTGCTTAGTAATGTAAGCAATAATAGGAGCTGTTTAGCTTCAAAATATGTGAAGCACATCATTCTGATGAAGCATTCAAGGTTGAAGGCTTGTGTGTCGCCATTGAATTACCTTAGGGGAGGGTGTCATTATCTCAGCACAGTGTCCAACCTGAAATATCTTTTATTTTAAAGGGCTTCTCTGTCTCTTCTTCTGTATCGATAACTTTCTGTGCCGCAGATGTTTATTTTTTTGTTCAGTGTTCGACCCTGTCGTCTCCTCAGGCTTGGCAAGTGCTGGGGACCACACAAGCGGAGAATGAGAATGAGCAAGCAGCCATCGTCTCCCTCCAGAGGTAAGGAGGGGCACTGCATGGATCTCTACCGGGGTGTGGATTTTCCAGGAGCAGGACAAGGTCAGAGCCAAGCTGCTTAACTCACCTGCAGTCAGTTAATAATTATTAATGGTATAAAACAGTCACATTTACTGGAGAAGCGTGTCTGAAGGCTCTTGTCCTTCCCTGCTCTGTTAATCCCTATGTTAGCGCTAATGCAGCGATCTATGGAGGCCATTTTGTTCCATCGCTCTGTTAAAACGTAGTAAACTCCCCATTCCATCCTCTTACCCCCGTGTCACATACATGTGGCAGTCCCGGGAGAAGCGAATCTTACAGCCATCTTACTGATGGGTTTGTTTTTACCACTGTGCACATCACCCTCACTCAGAACAGCTAATTGAGCTAAGGGGACGTTTGGTTCCACGCTGAAATGCTCAAGCTTCAGACACTTAACCTAGAATGATATTTCAGCATTAAAATGTCAAAAAAATCTCTCAGTGTTTCCCACTCCGGTCCTCGGGGACCCGCAGACAGTCCACTTTTTCGCTTCATCGCAGTCAGACGGTCCATGTTTAAAAGTTGGTCCCCAAGGACCGAATTGGGGAAACCGTGATCAGAAGAAGTCAGTATCATTCTGCCAAAACCTTCCTAATCAGTTCTGACACATACATTACATTAATAAATATCTTTATTTTCTTGCGGAATTATTTACAACATATGAAAATAAAATCTCTGTTTGAGAAAATTACAGGAACTTTCGCACCTTAAAGAACCTGGTTTACCATGTTATCGCATAACTCAATTTTTTTAAATTCCAAAGATAACAGGATTACCAGGAGCATTCGATAAATCACGGGTAGAAAGGCCTAGAAAAAAACACCCACCATAACTCAAGCTGGCAATAAATGTAGCATTTTCTGAAAACTTTGAAATTCAGCTACTGCTCTTCCAAAGGAAAAAAAAAACATAAATTACGTTAAAAGATTAGCTGGAAATGTAAAGTCTATGCTGCTGAAAGGCTGAGGGATACTGTTAAATATAAGACCCTTCGTAATTATCCCTGTGGCAGTGGCTGAGTGAAGCATTAACTAAACAACAATTAAAGCCTAATTGTTTCTTATTTTCATTAGACATTCACAATAAAAAAAACAACAGCAAAAGACAGCGAAGCGAAACAGGATGCTACCAAATGTCAACAAGGACCCTTCTGTTCCAGGCTCTGCAAATCATAATTGGATGAGAAATCGCTGTGAGGAGGAAACCAGCCTTGATTTAACAAAGTCACTCACAATTTAGCGTAAATTGGCTTAAGCTTCTTGATAAGGGTGTGCTAACCTGTCCGGCCGGACCCAGGTGTCATTTCATGTGTCGAATAGACGGTCAACAAGTTCACGCTGTAAACAGTTTTCTCACATTAAAGGGATCCATTCTTTATGTCCTGTACTTGCCGTTGTTGGCTCTCGAAGTTTTGGGGGGAAATAAATAGTGAAAAGTTGTCATTGTTGACACACCAGAAAAAGTACTTTGCTCAGGGCACCCCAGTGACATTTTGCTGCGTAGGGATTCAAACCAGCAATTTTTCACTCATGGGACACCCTTCCCTAACCCATAAGCTGCCATTGCTATTCTGATGGTTTAATTAACAGTTCTTATTATTGGTATAAGTGACAGACATTCAAATACTGAAAAGTAGAGATAGACAGGAATAGAAAAGAATGAGGAAAGAGGAATAAAAATATGGGAAGTGTGTGTCCTGCTATTGGCTGGTGCCCCATCTCGGGTGCGACGCTGCATAGGACAAGTGGGTATAGACAGTGGATGGATGGATGTGAATGAACTGGAGCATTTGGGCCAGTGAGCTTAAGGGTGTACAGAGTAACACACATTGTTCATAAGCCTCTCCTCCCCCCCCCCCCATTGCTTCACATCTCCTCAGGTGTCTAGAGCTGCACCCTAACAACCTGCAGGCGCTCATGGCTCTGGCCGTCAGCCTGACCAACACGGGCATGCGGCAAGAGGCCTGCGAAGCCCTACATAGCTGGATCTGCCACAACCCCCGCTACAAGCACCTGGCCAGGAGGTCCCCAAAACCCCCCCGCTCACCCCGTGCCTCCAGCGTGACCAGGTATGGCCCGTTACCCCCCAGAACATCGGTGGCGAGACAGAACCGCCTTCCAGTTCTCAGTCGCCGCCTGACTGCTTATCTTTTGGCGCATTTTCAGGTCCTCGTGTCTCGCAGCGCAGGGAACCGCACCGTTCATCAGTAGAATGATGCCTCTGTTATTTCAGGGTCCTCTAATCAGAGGTGGAAAGTGCAGGTTCAGAAAGTACAAATCCTGGCCAGGATTGTATCTCAGCCAGCCAGTTGAGTACTCTGTGACTGTGATTCTTTATAGTCAACTAATTGGTTGAAACAAAATATTGGTCTAGATTTGTACTTTGTGGACCTGAACTTTCTACCTCTGTATGAATTGCAGTGTGCAAATTACAGGCGTTTGCTGTCACACTAAACGTAGTACCACATTCTTCATATGCAATATTTACATATTCAATTTGCCTGTTTGAAGAGATTTTTACAGATTTTTATTTCAAATTATTACTATACAAAAATATGCATTAAAAATATTTTTTAATCAGTGTAAGTCGACGTTTCCCAATCCGGTCCTCGGGAACCCGCAGCAGTCCATATTTATCTCTCCCAGCTCCCTAAAATGTGGACTGTCTGGGAGGGAGCGAAAACGTGGACCGTCTGTGGGTTCCTGAGGACCGGATTGGGAATCACTGGTCTAAGTTACTGTAGAATGCCACAGATCATCAGATTTTAACCGTACCAGTAATTTTTAATAGTCGGTAACAGTCAATAATAGCAATATCACCTTCTGCACATCAGCAAGTGTATGAGTATATGTGTGCATGCAAACAGATGAAATTTTGTGCCTTCAGCCCTCAGCTGGCCGACGTGAAGGAACTCTTTCTTGAGGCCGTTCAGCACAACCCGGATATCATCGACCCAGACCTGCAGACGGGCCTGGGGGTGCTCTTCAATCTTAGCTCCGAGTTCAACAAAGCAGTGGACGCCTTCAACGCCGCGCTGTCTGTGCGACCCGAGGTAGGCCCAATCCCGCCTGCCCGTCTGACATATACTGGGAGAACAAAACTTGGGTTCATCAATCAAACTCATGCGTCAGGAATAAGCTTCGGCCGCTATCTAATTTCTCATGCTGTCATACCGTCCAGACATTATATCGCGGTAAACTGTATCTTGACCGGTATTTTCAAGAGCAACGCTAATGGTCCCTCACAAAAAAGTTCCCTAACAATTTCACGCCGTCAGTGATGGACGCCTCGGGCATCCCATACCTCCTGAGCCTAATCAGCACTACAAACTGGCTCACTGACGAATCCCCTAATGTGAGTCACTAGAACCATAAATCATTTCCCTACGTCACTGTCGTTTGTCAACTTACTGACTTACTCACTTGGGTAAATGTTACAGGGAAAAAGAATTAAGACAAAAAAACTAAATGAATCCCACTGGAAGCTGAAATGGGGTGTGATGTTTCTTTTAGGACTGTGTGAGGAATATCTGTAGGTGTACTGTTGGGAACACGCCCATTAACTTTTAAATCGGCATAGCCAGAACTCACTGCGGTCCAGTGGCTTGTGTTTTTAGCCAGAACTCGCTGTGGTCCAGTGGCCTGTGTTTTAAGCCAGAACTCACTGCAGCCATGCAGTTTTGAAGGGATGTTTTCGTCCTCGGTGTAGATCAATCAGAGAGAACAAAAATATCAAACGGCTCCAGTGAATTTAATGGATTTTATAAAGTTGGTTTTCTTTTTTTACCTTTAAAAAGGACCCGGCAAGTGAGCCATTTGGAGCAGTGTGCTCCGTACCTTTAATTTGAAATAACACTAGAGAAAAAATAACATATCATTGCAATAGTAATAGAGTGCACCAAAACAAATCACAGTCCATCTCCTGACGGGCATCTAATGTACGAACCTTTTTCCATCTTAAAACCAATCATGAGTAATTTGTGCAGTCAGGGTTCTTAAGACACAGGATAATTCTCGCAACCTGAGAAAGTGACTCATCGAGCAGAAATGACTTTGGATGAAAGGTGCTGTCTTTCTCCTCGCCCCCCCCCCCCTGACCTTCACCCCAGGACTACCTGCTGTGGAACCGGCTCGGGGCCACGCTGGCTAACGGGGACCGCAGCGAGGAAGCAGTGGAGGCTTACACCAGGGCCCTGGAGCTACAGCCAGGCTTCATCAGGTCCCGCTACAATTTGGGCATCAGCTGCATCAATCTGGGCGCACACAGGTCAGAGTGCATGACCCTCCGTGCCCCCCCACCCCCCATTACAGTACACATATTGGCATTTACTGATGCAATCCACCACATCATATTTACATCAAGATCAAGGCCCACCACATAGATTCCTGAGGTCTGTATCACAAAGCTGGATTTCTTGCTGGATAACTTGTCGGATTTAAGGTAGTCTGGGCTAAATGTAAGATAAAGATACCGAAGTGGATTTACTTAGTGATACAGGCAGTTGATCACCTCTAGTATGAGCATATTTGTCTGGCTGGATTTCTTGCTTAGCTGCATAACATGTTGGATTTAAGATAGTCTGAGTAAATCTAAGTGAATGAAGATACAATCCATTTAAACTGGAGTACCTTAAATACAATAAGTTATCTAAGTAACCAACAAACAAATCTCACTTTGTGATAAACACCCTTGGTAGTGTTGTTGCTGTGATGGATTGGCACCCCATCCTGGGTTGTTCCCAGCCTAGTGCCAGTAGTGTCCGGGATAGGCTCCGGACCACACCCCCCCCCACCACCCCCGGCCCTGAATAGGATAAGTGGTTTCAGAAAATTAATGAATGGATGGATGGATGGTAGGTAGTGTTGTTGTTGTTGTTATCATCAATAGTATCCTTTAGTACTAATCATAATAATGTGATGTGATTTTTAAAACAGAATATATAAGCATGTGAATGTAGTACCGTTTTTTGTGAATTTTCCCTTGCCGTTTAAATGCTTCTGTGATCGCTTAAGCCACACCCCCGCAATCCAAGATCACTTCTCTCTCTCACCAACAGGGAGGCAGTGAGTAACTTCCTAACAGCCCTGAATCAACAGAGGAAGAACCGGAGCCACCATGTTATGTCTAGCAACATCTGGGCAGCCCTCAGAATAGCCCTGTCCATGATGGACCAGCCAGAGCTGTTCCAAGCAGCCAGTGTAGGAGACCTGGACTTACTTATGAGGGCCTTCAACATGGACATATGACCTCAGACCCTTTAAATCCAAAAACGGCAGAGAATCCAAAGTCTTATCTTTGTCTTGTTTTCACCACACTTGCCCTATTTTTCCCCCATTTTAATGCACGCTATGAAAAAAGCCATTTAATAGTGCACTTTAGGAACTCCTATCAGTGCTTGAAGATCGACAGTTGCAATGGATTTGCACTCAGTTTCCCAGAAGGAGATTGCGCTAGTATGCCTTAGAAGAACGAGCTTGAAATGCATAGTGGAGTTCGTACACAAGAGGATAGCTATGGTCCGGTCAAGCTGCAATGCAAAAGGCTTCACACAGTTATGGAACGGATCAGCAGTCAGAACACAGTGTATGTAAGAGATATCGGAACCACAGCCCTTTACATTTATGGCCATTCCCATTATATATGAAATTACCCTCCAGAGACCAAAATGTTCTCGACGTGATTCCAAGACTCAGAACTTGTGAGGTTCTCGGGGCACGAACCCGGTTGGATATAAAGCATATTTGTCTGAGCGCTCATTAAGAGGCTGCAGTTTACTGGAGGAATTTTCATGCTGAAACGCTTATACTTGTCTTGAGACAGACCTCATGTCTACCTCATTTTTCTGATTGGTTCTAAAAAAATCCATCGATAAAGCAATCTTGCCCCTACAAGGCCCACTGAGTCAGATGATTGTTCAGCTAAAGTCTGAATGAAGCATAGTACTGCTTTACTAACTAATCCAGTTGATATAACTTTATCTCCAATTGATTATTCAAACTATTAATGGATGGTAGATGTTAGGTAAATATTTAAATTAAACAATCTTTATTGCGTTGTAGACCCAGATATATATATATATATATGCTATTTTTTAAAAAAGAGATTTAAAACTCTTTTTTCCCAAAATAGTATCTGATGAAGTTGGCACTCAGTATCCAAAACTGATCAAACGCATAAGTAATTTTACACTGTTTTAAGTTTAAAGGTCTGAACAGTGACAGGACACATTCACCTGAGTTATTGGACTGAGCTGAATATTTAAGGTAATACTGGGTGTATGGACCAATACATAGTGGTCGCCAAATTAATCATGACTGTCCTCTGTTAGTACAGAACCTGCTGGCACTAGCCCTGCCATCCTCAAATGAGGAGATACTCAAATGTCAATAACAATCCACTGCGATCCCCACATTTAGAACAACTCGGAGAAAAATGACACCTACAAACACTGCACGAGGCTGAAATAATACAATAAAATTGCAGATCACATTTATCAATTTAATGCAAAACATCCAGAGAGCATCCAGAAAATGAAGTACATTTCTTATCCATGTGTGACGCATGTCAATTTGTTAGCATCGCTGGAGTAAATTTACTTCCTTGTCAGAGGGGAAGCCATTAAGATACGTCTTGTACTAGATGTACAATCCGTGTCGAGATCTTAACTTTTCTGTAGAGGTACCAAGGTACTCCTTTAGAAATCAGAAGTAGCGTTACGGTAACAGCTCTCGTCCACTAGGTCAGTGGCCTGTGTTTTAAAGAAGAATAATACAACTCCCTTAGTTTTCAAATGTATTTTCAGAACTAAATATATATATAATATATATATATTCTATTATATACCAGAATGCATAGCCGTGAGTTTATTTAGGATGTAAAATAACACTTTTTTAGAAAATAAAAAACTTTTCTCAGGTGAATCAGTTTAAGGCATGCTCCAGAAATAACTTAAATTGAAATATAAATACACAAAGGTTGCATGCAAGAGCTAGTCAATTCCTTTATTTTTGAATGCCGATTTACTTTTTTATGCATGAGACTCAAAAGCCAATTTGTTATTGTTTCTTATTTATACGTACTGTACATAAAATGCATACTCAAGTTAATGGAATATATTTCTCTTTACAATGCACTTTTTAATCTTTATTTATATACACATATATAAAGTACATAAACGAAAGACACTTTTATGACTGGAATAGTGTAGATAATATATATTAATACTATATTAGAGTAATAGTGCATACTGTCCATCGTTTAGTCTCATTTTACCTTACCTGGGCAGTACCCTGTAAATACAATGTAACTAAATGTAATTGCTGTAGATATTCAAATATGTTGCCTACGTGTAATTATTGAGTGAACAGCACGTTAGGGTTGGTTTTGTGTTTTCAGCCGGAAAGTTACTGAGCTAATGCGCATTTAATTAACCTGACAGGAGGCCACGTTATGAGTAATGACGAGTAATCTGCACCACGATGGTGAGTTTGTGACCACACCACATTGCGCGGTAATAGAGTGCAATTCAGCAGAAGTCCGCGTCGGCGACGAGACTGTACATGTTAGCGCGTTTTAAAATAAAGCATTGTTATATACTGCCATGGTGTGTGTGTGTATTATGTGTTTTGCCGCCCTCTCCCAGTCGCCATCTATATTATTTAATCCACATTTTCAAAGCCTTTGTCCCGGTTATAAATTGTCAGTTTCCGTATTAGGCTTAAAATCCATATTTACCGGCCGGGGATCATAATAATAACACATTTTAGTAACACCAAACTTACCAGTCAAATTCACGGCGCGATTGGGTAAATGATGTGAGTAACAATAATGCAAATGAATAGCAAGTAAAAGACCTAACTGGGCTGAAACACCCCAACGAAAGATGCGTTAGAATCACGGCATGGACCACGTGACATAGGGTACTGGGCGAGAGCCTCGTCTGTAATGGTGCTGTTGGTCACTGGCAGCACATGGGGACAGAAACAATGCGGGATCCTATTAATTTACACACCAGTAAATAATAACTGTAACCCTCAGCCATGCTGGGGTGTGCAGGTATGCTCTATAATACTCTACATGGTACGATTAGATTTTAGAAAATATATAAGGTAAGAAAATGAGATATTCTTAAATGTATCGTCAGTAATAAAAAGGGTCAATTGTATGCGGAGATTCATTTAATGTCAAAGTTCAATGGAGATGTGCTGAGAGGCATGACAGGCAAATTCCTTCTGACCGCTCCTGGCGACACAGGTCAGCACCGAACCGGGGACATACATACTGTAGCCATGGCAACTGCTGCTGAGCTGCGCGACAGTATTCTCAGCCAAAACGGTGACAACTATGAGATTAAAAAAGAAAAATGTGAATGGAGATGGGTGTAAAAAAACAAAAAAATTTAAATAATTTATATTAGCAATAATCAGTGGAAATATGCAAATTACGATGTCTTTAGTGCCAAGTAAAATGTATTTATGGTGATAACGATGTTATTTGCATATGAGTCCTAAACGACGCTGAATGACAATGTACTGAGTTGAATATTCTAATATTTATTGGCAGTAACGGATATCAAAATACCTGTCTGAAATGGCTTCGTTATGTATACTGACGGTGCCGGAGTGATGACTCTGCGGATACACGGCAGAGAATACTGCCGGTCAGCTCAGCTTGGATTAGTCAAAACTGCAAACACATCAGCTCACTATCCATCAGACACATTGTACTGCTGTAGAAACCTTTGCTCCTCGTGACTGTCTACATCATTGTTCAGTAACAATGTCTTGACTTTAAGTTTGATTGAAACACAAAGGCTCAAAGATACTTTCATGTGTATCTCTATCCGCTGTGGAAAAAAAGGACAGATTCCCCAATGAAGATGACTAACCAGAAATTGTATTTATTTGAAACATAAGCATCCATTGCTGATTTGTATTTAGGCCAAGGAAATACAGCAAAATTGTGATTACGGGGGGGGGGGGGGGGGAGGAAAAAAACCTTAATG